>CM038146.1:20045517-20332474 GCA_021437245.1 Aegilops speltoides
ACGTACACACCAAAAATATCTTGAAATCTAAATTGATCATAGTTGTTTTAAATTTGAAAAAAGAGAGAAAAAAGGAGTAACATTAAGACACTGCATAATAAACATTGTGGCAACATATAGCACATCGGAGTAGGAACTAGGTGACTAGTAGTGCAAGGCAAGCCAAAGCTAAAACCGGGTACTCCCTATGTCCCCAAATACGTGACATATATATTCAGTCAAAAGTCAATTATTTCTAAATTTGACCAAATATACAGAACAAATATCAACAACTGCAATATTTAATATAATAATAGATTATGAAAATACATCTGATGGTGGATATATTAATATTGATTTGACATTATTTATGTTCACACTTTTGACCATGTATAAACTTTGAAAACATTGACTTTTTAACTGAATAATTTATTACCCGCAAAAAAAACTGAGTAATTTATATGTCATCTATTTGGGGAGGTAGTAAATCGTATGGATGGTACACAAACTACCAGAGTAGACCACAAAGTTGGTGCCGCATGGGATCCAGCCACAGTGGAGTTGCATGCCTCTGCATGAAAGGTGCACGTGAGACCACGTAGCCCCTCCCATGCCCACGAGCCTGCATACTCCCGGGCCGGCCGTATGCATCAACCTATAGATCGATGTGTACGCTTATGGTATCCATACATCTTCCCTGTACTACTGTACCTCCCACGTACACGTACGTGTACACGAATGGTGATGCTTGAGAAAATGATACCGCACGTATTTAGCTCCAACCAACTAATGAGGCAATGATGGCATAGTATCACTATCTCCTGCACTGGTGCGCATTCGCATGAGTAGTTCATTAGTGTGATACAGTATTGATATTGTTAGCAATCTAGTCATGACATTATTTTGATTTTTTTAATTATTCCAACATGTGCCTATAGTATTTTCTCGCACAGTGTTCTCTGTACTACTCCCTCTGTTCCATATTAGTTGTCGCTCAAACAGATGTATTAGACATATCTCATTGCTAGATACATCCGTTTGAGCGACAACTAATATAGAATGGAGGGAGTAGTTCACAGTGTTTAATTTTTGCAATGGGCCGTGTATATATTTGTTTCTGTTAACATAGTATATAGACAAAGACGCTCATATATACACGAAAACACTCATCCCTATGAATACACACGCACATCCTATCCCTATGAGCATCTCCGATAGACTATGCCGGCAAATCATCTTGTGATTGACGAAGTCATCAAAGACGGCTCGTCGTCAACGGAAATGTCTCCTCCCACTTAATGCACATCGCCAAAAATCCTGCAATAAATAAAAATTTAAACGCGAGCATCAGGACTTGAACCCTGGTGGGCTGGTATACCACTGTCCACCTAACAGGTTGGTTTGCAGCGTATATACTTGTTGACAGTTAGTATATGCCTTTATTTGAGTTTGGAAATGATTCACGCTAATTTTGGCTCACTGTAGTCCGTAGATCCATTAGAAACTTGCTTGGCCAAAGAAAAGATTTTTCAAAATGGGTCCGCCTAAAGTGTAATTTAGTTTCATGAAAGATGCAACTTGCAATTTTTATCATGACACCAGAACCTTTTCAAAACAAGTATATGATGTACTTCATTAAACTGATTTTGGTAAAATAAATAAATAAATCAGCTGAGACTAAAAAAGGTAGGGGCATTTGTAAGTCGCCTAAAAAGGAATCGTTGAGATTTTTTTTTTGGCCGTTGGATCTTTCACGGGATGGCTGTTGTGTTTCTACTACCTCCAGTCTCCTTCCTCCTCTTGAACCACCCATGACCACCGACCAATTTGCCCGCCTTCGGGGTCTGTGGTCGACAACACTCTTGTGCACACCCTCCAATCACTAGTGCCCACCATCATGGTGCCGCCACCCTAGACCATCCCTCTAAACCTTCCCGACCATCAAATTTCTCCGGCGAGCCAGTTCCGCGCAAGTCAGCCCTTTTCCTTGCCTCTGTTCACGACATCGCAACTCACTACGGCTTGCAATGTCGTCCCTGTCTCTGGCAAGGTTCCATCTCGGCCTCACCGAGGTCGACACTCGGTGGCGGAGCTAGACGGAATCAACTGGTGGTGGGGTGGGCGTGAAAGACAAAATATGAGCTTTTTGGGGTAATAGATAAAAAGGATTTCATGTCACCCCCACCTTCGCCCATGGAGTTGTATTCTCTCTAGAATCGACTTACGTGGATTCAATATTCAAGCGACTTACAAATAGCTTGTGCATAAAAAACACTATTTTATTTTAATTTCATCTTTTTTAGAATCAGCTAAACCGTTATCAAAAAGTACTTTGTAGTATTGAAGATGGAGACGTGGTCCTAGCAGCCGGTAAAAAGCAATTGCCTGGTTATTAAGTGGGCCAGTTCTTATCCACACCGCTCCTATATTCACGGATCAACCTGTCGCCCAACCCCTGAACCGGACCCGGAGGAAAAATTTGCTTGCAGTCCCGGTCTGGCTTGGCTCCACTAGCGAGAGTATAGATGCATAATCAATATCATCATCATCATGCTGGTTTTTCCTCTCTGTGTTTTCACGATGAGAACGCATCCTGCAACTAGCTCTAGTCATACCCCTCAAAAAAAAAAAAACTCTAGGCAAACATATACGTAGTACATTACCAGTTTATATCTATATCTATACCTCTATATCCTTTTTTTTGAAATGCTATATCTCTATATCTACCTACTAATAAAAGAAATAGGTCTTCTTAGTCCGTTTTGCTATTTTATAAAAAACCCGCTAATGTTTCTGACACTAAACCCGCAGTTGTTTTTTAAAATACTCATATCTTCTAAACCGTAACTCCAAATTTAACATGTTATATATGAAATTTAATTAGAAAAATATGTAGAATCTAAATATGATATTATTTTACCTGTTACAGTTAAAAAAAATACTATATAGGCTGCAATGTTAATCTACAATGCATTATCCGTCTTTTTTCATACCAGTACCGATTCAGATTGGGGATGAACACCTCAGCAAAATCAGGATTAGACATGAAATTCAAGATAAATTTGTTAGAGACACCCAATAAATAAGGACATGCATGACAAGAAATAAAAGAAAGACCTAATAAAGATGGGATGTCTGCTATAAAAGAAATAGAAGAGAAAATGCAGATGAGATCTGATAAAGATGAGATGCTGCGCTATTATCCTATATATAAGAAGAAAAAAGAGAGGACATGTATGAATAAAGTAAAAAGGAGGCATGCATGACAAAAAATAAAATAAAAGCCAAATTTAATAAGATATAAATAGTGATGAAACATGGACCAATACCTATGACATGTATGGCTAGAAATAATGATGAAATAGGGGTGCAAGTACCCGCGTCCATAGGAGACCATAAAAAAAATGTTCTTTTCCAGACAAAAAAATCTCTTTTATGATGAAAAAATCATGTATCTTTTTAACAACATTTTTAACAACTCTTCATGTGTTTAAGAAATATGCATGTGAAAAAAGTGTTCAAGAGTTACCCTAAACTGAAAACTGTCATTGGTGCACACATGTCTCCGTAGAGTGCTAATGTCATCGTTTGTTTTTGTCATTTTTCTTCACTGGCCCATAACAATACCCTATTTCGAACATGACATGAATAAATGCATGATCACTTGCCGTTTCTTTGTGCGGATTAAATCTACATGCAAACCGTGTTGAAATAGAACACATGTAGAATCTTAAATTGTGCTTTTAAAGATTAAGACCATCTTTTTTGGGCCGTAGCTACGAATTCTCAGATTATATACCATTTTTTGTAAATTAAGAGCATGTGGTATTTTTTTTCCCGTTGCAACGCATGGACCTCTTTGCTAGTACTAATTAATTATTTTCTCGTTAACATGCGTGGATGATGGTGCGCGACACGTTATGTTTTTGGCACTGATCTGCTGAATATACGATATTTTTTGTGGGTTCACGCTGATTGGATGGTCACGCACGTGCAGGATGGACGGTCTGTCAAATGTGCACCATACATGCATACTATATCCACGTAATACATACAAGACAAGTTGCACTGCAGAGAGAGAGAGAGAGAGAGAGAGAGAGAGAGATGAGAAGATGCTTTAAATGGCAGCTTGGTTAGTGGTGTGGTACAACAAGAGGTGCAAAGGGTTGGCACGTACCAAGTGGCAAATCTAGTCCACACGTCCACTGTCCGCTCACCTGTCCAAAGTGTGACCACAGACATGCACCCCAGCTGCACGATCGAACTGTTCCCATCTCAGCTCACAAGTGGAGCAGGATCTATCTATCTTGATGGAATTCCTATCCATCCAGAATAAGTAACAAAGTACATTATTTCCATATGATGAAACTCAAGAGGGCTACATCTACAACTTTTGATCAACTTGATTTAGATCCATCAAATGAATATCTGTCGGAAAAAGATCATATACTTGCTTCATAACGAGTTTACGAATGATTTGTTACCGAAAGTCGTACGTGCACACCGGGCACGAGTTTTGCGCATCACTTCTACATGGTATATTCTTTATGGGGAACTGCTTTACATCGTGACCATTGCTCTCAACTCTATCTTGGTTTTATCGACATATGGGTGTGGTCGCTATCACTTATGTGTGCATTATATTGTTTACAATGGTACTATATTTTTTTCAAACATGACCAACATCTACCTCAACTTTATCCTGGTTTTACGAGTCGTGAGTGTGATAGTTATGGTGGGGGTGGGGAACATATATATAGATATAGTTCTACGCAACGGTCATAACAAAGACACACTTGAAAAGAGGTTAAAGTCACTCAGCCAAAAAGGGCAAAAAAAGGGAGGGAAATAAGAGTTTGAACTCGCCAATTGTCTAACTCGCTAACCAATAACCATTGTGTGATAGGCTGATAGTCAACGGGCCTTGAGGAGATATTTTAGCCTGCAGGTGCAATCAACCCAGGAGCACCCAAAAACCTTTGGGTTTTGCCTTGTAAAGACAATAGTACTATCAACTATCAAGTTCCCCCAACTACAAGTATTTCGGTACAGAGGAAGTACTAACAAACATCAGCAATACTACTCCACTTAGTGAAAAAAAACAGGAGGATTATAGCGTCGACATCATGGGAAAGGTAATGCAACACAAAGTAAATCACCGGTATTAACGACACGCGAATTGATGATCATGGACACAACCGCCCGAGCTATACCCAACTGATCGACCGGATTAGGTTTGGCTCTTGCATTTGCCACGACATGACCACAACTCCAACCACAGATCCCTTGTCTCCCTCATGTGGCACCCCATGAGACCACCTATCTCGCAAAGGGAAGTGTGTAGTAGTACTGTCCATGCATGTTTCTCTCCTTAGCTAGGCTAGTGTTTCCCGGTGGCAATTAAGGCAGCTAAGCCCCCAAAATGAACAAGAGACACCAAGCCTAAACCACGAAAAGACCAAACCCAAACCCAAACCCAAACCCAGGGACAGCTCTCTCATAGTCTCATCACCAGTTCATCATCACCACATGCACAAAGTGCACGAGCTGGCGTACTACTAGTAGCTCGGCTCGCGGCCCGATCGATCCATGTCCATGAGGAGCGTTCCATGACCAACCCCTCCTCCCCGTCTTCTCCTTCCTCCTCTCCCACCTCCGCGCACCGTCGCCGGTACGAAGAACCTGCGGCGGCGGCGGCAAACGTGGGCAACGGCGGCAAGCTCGACCACGGCATTTCGTTTCCGGCGGCCGTAGGCGACGTCGAGGAGGACGCCGAGCTGTCGCCGCCGCGGTGCGAATGGGAGTTCCGGCTCGCGGCCACCGTGCCGTCCCCGTCGCTGGCCGGCGCGTCCGAGGCCATCGGCAGCGTCGACTTCGACCCCGCCGGCCGCCTCCTCGCCACGGGCGGCATCGCGCGCAAGGTCCGGATATACGGCGTCGCCGGCCTGCCGTCCTCGCCTAGCCCCGCCGCCTGCATCTGCGTGCCGGCCAAGCTCAGCAGCGTGCGGTGGCGCCCCGAGGAAGGGGGCGGGCGCGCGGTGGGCTGCGGCGACTACGACGGCGTCGTGACGGAGTACGACGTGGAGCGGGGCGTCGCGGCGTGGGAGCGCGACGAGCACTCCGGGAGGAGGGTGTGGGCGCTCGACTACGCGCCCCGCGGCGCGCACACGTCCATGGCGGCGTCAGGCTCCGACGACCGGACGGCGCACGTCTGGGACCCGCGCGCGCCCTCGGGGTCGTGGGCCACGGCGCGGGCCGGCGGCGCCGTGCTGTGCGTGGAGTTCGACCCGTCCGGCGCGCCGCAGCTGGCGGTGGGCTCGGCGGACCGGCGCGCGACCGTGTACGACGTGCGCGCTCTGGGCCACGGCGAGGTCGCGTCCATGGATGGGCACGCGCGCGCCGTGACGTACGTGCGGTGGGCGCCGGCGCGGCGGGTGGTGACATCGGCCGCCGACGGGACGCACCGGCTGTGGGAGTGGCCGTCGGCGCCGGAGCTGTCGGGCCCGGCGCGGGAGGTGCGGTCGTACAGCGGCCACGTCAGCGGGCGGAGCTTCGTGGGGATGGGGCTGTGGCGCGGCGCCGGGCTCGTGGCCAGCGGGTCCGAGTCCAACCACGTCTTCGTCTACGACCTCAGGTGGGGCAAGCCTGTCTGGGTGCACCCCTTCGACGTCGCCTCCGACAGCTCCTCCGACGCCGAAGGGTTCGTTAGCGCCGTGACGTGGCTGCAGGGCGACGCCGATGGCGGTGGCGCGCTCGTCGCCGGCAGGTCGGACGGCGTGCTGAAGATGTTCACGTGCCAACCACGCCGGGGAGATGACCACCAAGTGGACGAGCTATAGCGAGCCACACTCTCCGATGCCCATTCTGAGCCAGTGTGCGTGTGAGAGAGATTCATTCTTGCGTTTCAAATATGATTATACTCCTACTTGTTTTTCTTTTGTTGCAGACAAGAAACAAACTTGCTAGAGGACAGGGAATATGATTCTTTCCCTTTTTCTTCCTGTTTTTTATTTTATTTTTGTGACTCGTTCCTGACAATTTTTATGTATGTACTGATCTATTTTTCAAGAAATACAAATAACTAAATTTTCATCAATTACATTGTGAAGTGTGTTTTTAGATGAGATCACGTCGAAGTGAATCTCAAATTCACCGCAGAAAGTAATTTTGATATGGGTGTGGCTAGATCCCAGTCGACTGAGACGTAGCCAAGTCTCAGTCTACTGACATAACATATAAAAAGAAAAAAGAAAAATAATTAAAAGAAAATTTTGCAAGGATCTACATAAGGTCTTACGAATATAATATCATGCACGAAAGTAGATTTTGTGCAACCAGTTGCCCGATCTATATTCCATATTTTCCTTGTATTGTTTTCAAAAAAATAAGAAATATCATAGATACCATGGATCTATATAGTGTGCACCTGGGAAAAGCTCATCCAACAAACATGACCATTTGTGACTTAGAAAAACAGATACAAGATTCAAATGGATAGTGCTCAAGTTATATAACATACACATAATATAAAATTGTGTTTCTTAAGGCATGTCATGTTTGAGTTTTTGGACATGCATATTATATTTCATAACTTACATCTACGAACTATACCACATTTTTCGGAAACTCGCAAAATGAAGGAAAAATACAAAAAGATTGGATGGGCGAAAAATTATAAACACATTTTTTTCCGGAAAGAAAGGTCAAAACCTCCTGGAATATGCATCCTAGGATCTGGCCATAAAATTCTTTAAGTAAATGTGATGCAACTATACAAAATAATATCTAATTTAAAACATTGTATATACAATGGACAACTATGGAAAAACCACACACAAACACACAACAAAGAAGATTATGAGTATTTGAGGATTTTCATGTACAAAGGCATATACTTGAAAATCTTCCTAAAATACACAACATACATACACACATGTTTATCATGATAAACATATGTGTATGTTGTGTATTTTCAAATATATGCACAATTCAATCACCCCCATTACCATGACTATCACACTCATGCATCGGTAAAACTAGGATAAAATTGAGCTACATTTTCACGATTGGAAAACAATATCAGGAAAAAGTGGTATATCTGTCCTTAGCACCAATCACCTGAGGTCCGGAAAATCTGTTCATTGGCAATTGAAGATACACGGATCTAGGGTCGCCCTCGAGAAGGAGAGGCAAAGTTAATACTGAGCATGTACTCGGGTGATCGATGAAAGTGAAATTCATGAATGTGGTGTAGTCTCCCGGAGCTTCCTGTGAATATAGGTATTGCAATCAGTCCATAATTCTAGATGGGTACATATAGATAGATATGAGGAAGCTACTGTAGATTGGAATAGTTGGGTCGTGTGGCCGCACTTTGGCCAGGTTGGCGGACAGTGGAGTGTATGGACTAGATTTGCCACTTGGTACGTGCCAACCCTTTGCACCTCTTGTTGTGTCACTTGACCATTTAAAGCATCTTCTCATCTCTCTCTCTCTCTCCCTCCCTCTCTCTCTCTCTTCCTGTGCGTGCAAGTGACACGCGAGCACGTTTGACAGGCCGTCCATGGTGCTGGTGCACGTGCGTGGCCATCCGAGCAGCGTGCGTGCATGCTGTGCATGGGTATTTTATAGCAGTTCACTTCAGGATCGAACTCTCTCTCTCACACACGCATAAAAGATTGCTCGAAAAAACAAAACACAAAGAAAGTCATATGTCCGGCAGGCGGCAGCATGTCAACCAAGACAGATCGAGGAGATCCCGATCTAGATTAAACTATACTACTTAGTATAGTAATTAGTTCCCTAAATAAGTACCCGATCGTCCTGTCTGAAGCTTATAACGGTGTGCCGACGACGACGACATGCATCATGCATTCCGAGAAAAGAATCCAAGAAAACAATTGACATATATGCAGGCATGAGCGTGAACATGGTGCACTCTCATCGCAAAACAAAAGAGGAAAAACGACGTGCGGTGGAGCCGGTCCAGATCGAGACCGCGGCCAGATTTCGCCTCCGCGGACGCGTACGGATTGGACGGTCGGTCGATCCCCGCGCGCATATGTAGGAAGTGGATAAGAACTGGCCCACTCAAGACTGTGAGTACTACTGATCAGAGCTATGCATGCAAAACCAGCTGCTCCTGCAGTCCTGCTTGGGAACGTAAGGGCATCTCCAGCCGCGCACCAGGCCTCCCTTTTTTCGCCGCTACCAAAAATCGGCGCAGGCCGCTTCCTGAGCTCGATTACGGCTTGCCGAAAACAGCGCCAGCGATTCTAGCCAACCCGCGCTGAAGGCGCCGGCGCCGGGCGAAGAGTTTTAAGCCAAGAAGCCGCGGCACCACAGCGTCGGCGACTTCAGCGCCTCGTCTCTGACGGCCTCATCAACGAGGGCGCCGTCGCTCTCTCCTCCTCCTCGCTCCTCCGCTCGCTGCCAAAGACGGAGCCGGCCGGCGCCGGTGAAGACGGAGCGGGTCGGCGCCGGTGAAGCGTTCGACGACGACGACGCGGCCCTAGAATGGGCGCGCCAGGACTCCATTGCAATGGAGAAGGCGCGCCGGGAGAAGGCGAAGGAGTGCCAGCGCGCCGCCCTGCGCCGCTTCGAGGAGCGCCGACGCGGCCGCGATGAAGACGGGGTCGTCGTCCTATGCGACAGCGACGACGGCGACGACGCGCCGCCGCCAGTCCGCCATGGCGACGCCGGGTCCAGCAGGGGCCCCCGCGTCAAGGAGGAGAAGGCCGACGACGAGGATGGCGGCGACAACGGCGACGACTTCAGCCCCTTTCTTTTTTAGATTAGGTTAATTTAATGAAAATGCGCGAATTTCACCGAAATTTGCCATATTTAGCCGAAATTTAACTACTTTTTATCATAACATCGCCGAACGGCCCTTCTTTTTTTAACACGCTGTCATGCGCCCGGGGCCGATAACCGGGACCGACTTCGCCGGGCCATTTTTTCAAGACGGCTCACCCCAGCGCGCTTAGACGCTACTGGCCAACGGCTAGAGATGCCCTAATGAGCTAGGAGTACTACTGATCGGTTTCGCTCGGGTCGTAACGATCAGGACCATGCAGGATGCATGCATGCATACACATTTCAGTAAGATTTTACTCGCTCCGTTTTTTTAGAACGAAGACGCCAGATGCGTCCGGCTTTAAATTAATAAAGCCACAAACGGCAGAGTAGCAACACCACAACCAACGATGCTACAAGGACACAGGCCATCCCGGCCAGCACAGTGGATCGACATAACAAAGTTCAGGCCCGACTTAACAAACTACTACCGCATTACAGGGCAGCGCCCGTACAGAGCACGCAGGCTCGTCAAGCGACAAAAGGGACCATGCATGCGCGCCATGGTCAAGGCTCCTTAGCTAGCACATAAACTTGCAACAGACGAAGTTGGGCGGTCTTTAGCATCTCAGCATCCCTGCGCTTCCCCAACGGACTCCACTGCTGCAAGAGAAGATTGCATTTGAAAATGATGTTAGCCGGATGCGAAGGGAAGGATCCTTCAATGGTGAATTTGTTCCTAATTAGCCACAACGCCCAGAGGAGAGCCCCTACACAACTCCACATAACCCTTTTTGGGCGACCGTGGATCGAGCCAAGGAGTTGGGACAGCTCCGCAGCCGATCTAGGGTCCCATTGGACACCCGCCGCCTCCCTGACCGCGCTCCATGCAAAACGAGCCAGAGAGCATGTGAAGAACACATGCGTGGCATCCTCGGGAGCCCCACACAGCGCACAAGGGCCCGTGGCCGGACCGTTACGTTTGGCCACATTAATGGAGGTGGGCAGCTTGTGGCGGAATAATTGCCACATGAAAAGCTTGATTTTTAGGGGCAACCGCGCTTTCCACAGGCCGGTGATCGCGTGTTGCGTCGACCCTCGACACAACTTGCGGTACAAGGAATTGACCGTGAATTTCCCGGAGTTGGTAAGAGCCCAACTTACCGCGTCCGGTTCCCCTGACAGGGTGGTCGGCCCGACGAGTTGCATCATACCCGCAAGGCTAGCCTGCTCTATCCCCGTCAACTCACGTTTGAAGTGAATCGCCGGCGGTGACGGCCCGAGTGCCGCCGCCACCGTGATCTCTGGCTCGACAGCAATGTCGAAAAGCTCCCAAAATTCTGCCCAAAGGGGTCGGGCCCCGACCCAATGGTCCGTCCAGAAACGAGCAGAACGTCCATTCCCGATGGCAAACTTTGCCCCCATGGCAAATGCCGGTTTGATCGCCTGCAGGTCGTTCCAGAAGGGGGATCCCCTCGCCCTCCCTTCGAAAAAATTGCCCTCAGGAAAGTACTTGGCCTTGAGGAGATCGACCCACAAGCCCGTAGCCCCCTGGGCATGTTTCTAGATCCATTTACACATCAAGGCTATGTTAATGAGTCTGGAATTGGTGATCCCAAGGCCTCCCAAGGCCTTGGGTCGACACACCCACGCCCATTTCACCATATGGTATTTATGATTTGGGCCGGTTCCTTCCCAAAAGAACTTAGCGCGGGGTGTATCAAACTTCGCATGAACCCCTTCCGCCAGCAAGAAAAGGCCCATGGCAAACATAGGCAAGGAGGAGAGGCTGGAATTCGTGAGAATTAGCCTAGCAGCCTTGGAAAGGAATTTCCCTCTCCAGGGGCACACCCTCCCACGAAACTTCCCACACAAAGGATCCCAATCCTCTATAGTGGGTCTTTTAGTGTCAATAGGCACGCCGAGGTACGTAAACGGAAACTTGCCTACTTTGCAGTTAAACAGATCCTCTATACGCCTTCCCTCCTCCGACTCCACCCCCATCGCGATCAGCTCACATTTGTGAAAGTTGATCTTAAGGCCCGACATAAGTTCAAAACTAATCAGGATCGCCTTGACCGAAGCGATGATGTGCATGTCCGGGCGGAACATCAGCAGCGTGTCGTCCGCGTACTGCAGATGCGTCACTCCCCAAGGAATGATATGGCCAACCAAACCCTGGATATGGCCAGCCTCCGTAGCTCTTGTCAGCATCGCAGACAGCGCGTCAACTACGAAGTTGAAGAGCAACGGAGACATGGGATCTCCCTGCCTAAGCCCGCGTTTGTTCCTGAAGAAATGCCCTATTTCTCCATTCACCGAAACAGCGGTTTGGCCTCCCGAGACCAATTGCATTACCCGGTGGACCCACACCGCGGAGAAACCTCGACCCAAAAGGACATGGCGCAGAAACTCCCAGTTAACCCGGTCGTATGCCTTCTCGAAGTCTAGTTTCAGAAGAACCGCCGGTTCCTTTGTACGCTTTAGCTCGTGCATGATCTCCTGGAGAGAAAGAGGACCCTCGAGGATGTTCCGCCCTCGCATGAACGCATATTGGTTGCGGTTGATCGAACGTTGGGCAATCGGGCCTAATCGCGTCGCGCTAGCTTTGGCACAAATCTTAAAAGGAACATTTATGAGCGCTATAGGGCGGAACTGTCTAATGTTGTCGGCCCCCTGCACCTTCGGAATGAGCGAGAGGACACCAAAATTAAGGCGAGCGATGTCGACCATCCCACGCATAAAGCCATTGCAAATCTCGAAGATGGGGCCTCTGAGGATGGGCCAGAACCGCTTGAACATAGCAACCGGCCACCCGTCCGGGCCCGGCGCGGTGTCTGCTTTCATCTCCATTAGGGCGGCATCGATTTCTTCAGGGAGGAAGGCGAGCCCCAGCTCATCATTTTCAGTCCCCAGGACACGTTGGGAGTCCTCCCAGACCTCCGCACTAAGGCCCGCACCTTGGGCCTCGCTCGAACCCATCAGGTTAATGTAAAAATCGTAAATGTGACGGGAGATGTCCTCTTGTCGCAACAGGAGCCCCTACTCTGATTGTAACCTGAGGATGGTACACTTACGGCAACGGCCATTAGCGTAAGCCTGGAAATACTTGGTATTGGCATCACCTTTAAGCGTCCACTTAAGGCTGCTGCGACGCCGCCAGTAATCTTCCTCCGCCCTAAGTAACGCTTTGACCTGCCCCTCAAGGGCATATCTGTGCGCCCATTCCTGCTCAGAGAAGGCGCGAGCATCTGCCTGGGCATCGATCGTGGCAATCCCATCCATAATCGAGGCGCGAAGTAGTTTGTCAGACCGCCCTTGGTTAGCACCCCACCCCTTAAGCCACGCTCGAAGCCGTCCCCCGACGGCATTCCAGAATTCCATCGGGCCACACTAGGGTCCAACCTGCTGGACGCACGCTAGCCAACGTTCTTTAAACATCGACTCGAACCCTGGTACCTCAAACCAGGCCGTTTTGAAGAAAAAGCGTGTGCTGCACCGTAGCCTATCCTCCCCAGAGGAGTAGACTAGCGGAACGTGGTCAGACCCGATGCGGGTCTCCGCGACCAGCGTGCACAGAGGAGAGCCCATCTCCCACTCTGGCGACATGAACACCCGATCAAGCACCGAGCGGACCGGGTTCACCGCTATTAGTCCACGTGAACGCGCTACCGTCTCCGCCACTTCCCTGAGGGCCATTGCGGCAATAGCCGCGTTGAACATGGACACACGCGACCAATTAATCTTACTGTTGTTCTTGTCAGCTCCCGACCTAATCAGGTTAATATCTCCCCCCACGAGAACCGGAAGCGCCACAGCGGTCACCAAGGTGACTTTCTGTTGGAGTTCTCCCAAGAACTCCGCCGATCGGGAATGATCAGCAGGCCCGTAGACCTGGATAACCACCATCTCACGAAGAGAAGCACGAATGCGAAAGTGGGCAGCAATGAAGAAATTACCCACATCCCACGAGATAATTTCGTACAAAGCGCGGCTAAAACCCAACAACATCCCCCCCGAGTGCCCAACAGTCGGAGAAAAGTGCCATTCGAAACGTTCCAGCGGATCAATAGTAAGCAGCTCATGGAAGCGAAAAATGGTTTCCTGCAGGCCTACAATGTCCACGTCCTCTTTGTGCATATATTCTTTTAATTGGGTACGCCGCCCCGCATGGCCAAAGCCACGAATGTTCCAAAATAAGGCGCGCATCTAAATAACCCGGTTGCGCAACCGAACACCCCTAGAGGTGATCGCTTTCGCCACACGCCTCACCTTGCCTCTGCAAAGGCGAGGGAGAGGAGGCAACCCCTGTTGCTTGTCCCCCCTCTTCGGGCACCGAGACGACATCGATGACCCTCCTCGGGTCCCTCGTCTCCTGTCACCACACAGCAGCAGAAGTCATGAGCTCGGCCAGAGCCAATTCCTTGGCCCTGACCAGCGAGATCAACTCGCGATCCCCCCCCCACGCAAGAAGAATCAACCCCGCTCGCCTCTAACACCTCAAGTAAATGATCATCCGAAAAAGCATCTAAAACTGCGAAGCGGGGGGAGGATTACCTGAGATCTCCATGTTCTTCTGTGCTTGGAGAAGTTGGGCCCGCTGCAGAGACGGCATGTTGCCCTTGGCCCCCTTGGAGCGAGAGTCAGGCGCACCAAGACCGCAGCACCGCCTTGGCACGCTGGCCTTGGAGCCCCGCGCCATCATGGAGGCCTCTTGTAGCAGCGGGTCGACGGTGACGGGGGCAGAGGGAGCCGCCAGCGCCATGACGGACTAACGAGGGGTGGGAGGAGCACCCAGTGCCTCCATTGCCCGCACCGCTTCCGCATTGACCTTCCACACCGCCGACTTCTTCATCTTCTTGACGGAGCCACTGAAGGGGAAAGCGCGGCCACCAGCGATCGGGGACTCTCCCGGAATCAGACGCGAGGGGCTGGCGGAGACAACCGTCGGAGAGTGCCCGCCAGCACCCACCGGGGCCAGGGGGACACCACCAGGGGAGGAGAGGACACCGACCCCAGGTTGGATCCGTACTGGTTGGGCACCGAGATCGCCATCGATGCAGAGCCCTTCCCCGTAGCATCAGCGCCGCTAACCCTCCATCGCGCAGCAGAAGACCAGCACCGAGATCCCCAGCTTGTCCCATGCCGCCGTGTCAATGGAATCGTCCTCCTCCATGCTAGCGCCCGGCTCGTGATCCTTGTGCATGCCCTTGGAGTTGTCTTTGTCATGGTCGCCCGTGCCCCCTCCGCGCGAAGGTGGAGGAGGTGGGGGCAGGGCAGGGGCTGTCGGACGTGGGCTGTCGATCTCCAGCTCGAGCTTGACGTTGTACCCCGCTGTTGAACCACATCTGAATAGAGCCACTCAGCTTGGCCGGCACCCGGCACGCGAAGAGCATGCGCACCGGATCCGCGCGGATCAAGGACACCTCGTCCACCACCAGCGGCCTCCCAATCATCGTAGTGGCCGCCATCAGCCTCTCGACCCGCCTTTGCTTCGGGGGAATGCCCCATAGCTTCACCCAAACTTCTGGCATAGACAGCGCTTTTGGCTCTGTGAGGGCCGCATCCCTGATATCCACTGTGATGTTGTTGATGGAGAGGAAAAGTTTACCGCTGCGCGTCGCCATCCGAAGCATGACCGGATCGGGGAAAGCCACCGAGAAGCAGTCGGCGTCGAAAGGGGTCACCATCCAATCCCACACACCCTCGAAGAGGTGGGGCAACTCTAGCTCCAGGATCTCCTTGGACAGGACGCCGGGCGCCGCCGAGACCAGGGCGGCGTTGGCCCCCAGTGAGCACGTGGAAGCCGCATCCGCCTCCTCCGGATACTGTAGACAGAAGAAGCCCCCGCCCGCGAAAGCATGGCCCATCGACTGGAGCATCAGAGGCATGCCGCGCGTGGGGCAGTGAGCCGAGGCGTGCCCCTCTTGGCTGCAGAGCACGCACAGTTGCTTGAAGGAGCACTCGTTCTGGTAGTGCCCCGAGCGGCCGCAGCGGAAGCACTCCGGCCCCTCCGCCTCCTCAACAGGGATGGGCTCCGCCGCCGTGCCCTTGGAGGAAGACGGCTTCACCGCAGCTTTCATCGCCGGCTTGTGTTTCTTCATCTTCTGCTTGGCGTAGGGGTCGCCGACGCGGTCGCCGCCATGGGGAAGAAGCGGCTCCTTGCGCTTGAGCTCCGAGCCCCTCTTCTTGTACTCCTCCTTCTTCTTTTTACGCTCCTGCTCCTTGAGCCACCAAGGAGGAGGCGGTCCCCATCCGGCATCCTCCCTGCCCGCTCCAGCCAAGGCTTTTCGCCGAGCTCGCAGCTCCTGCTCCTCCGCCTCCGCCTCCGGATCCAGCTCCCCACCTTGTCCGCACGCCGATCCGCCTTGAACCCATCGCGACAACCTCAAAGAAGGAGGCCACGAGAGGAGGGAGGAGCAGGAAGGAGAAAGAGCGAGCGGATCTGCCAAGCGCCAGACTCGACTTTGGTGGCTGGAAACCCTAACGAGCAATCTGGAGCGCCCCGACGGATCCACAGCCACCTAAATACCGGGTGCACCTCCAGCGGGCCAGGGGAAGCGGGCCTGGGCTGCTCAGAGAGGCCCACGGCCACACTAGCCTCACCCACTTCAGTGGAGGCCGCCTGGGCCATGCTCGGCCCCCCTGGGCCGGACGGCCCACGTCCAGACCCAACCCCGCCGGCCCAATCAGCCCGTCGTCGCCAACCCTAGGCCAGCCAGCGGGATCCTCCTCCGCCGCCGCAGCCCCTGGCCTAGCCATCCGCTCCGGCGCACAAACCGTGCCCAGACGCGGGGAAGGCGGCGCCACCTCAGCACCACAAGCAGGCTGCCCCCGCCAACCATGCAGCAGCGCGTCGCCACTCTAGGACACGATCGAGCTCGCCTGGCGCCCACGGCCGACGGGCACCCCAACCCCGGGCGCAAAAGCGTGCGCCGGCCGGATCTGGGCGAGCCCCTAGCTCCTCAGCGCGAGCCACAAACTCGCCGAGCGACGGCGTCGACATAGCAGCCCGACGCGCGTCGCCCTCACCCTCCTCCGCCTCCGAAACCTCGCTGTCACTTACCCCGGCCAGAGCCCAGAACCTGCTCCCACTCCACCTCGGACGATCAAGCGCCCCGGGGCGGGCGACGGGACGCTGCACGCCGCCCGCCCGCCTTACCTCCGACCAGGCCCCCGACTCGCCCGCGCCAGCGGGGTCTGCCGCCTCGCCAGGCCCGTCGCCGCTCGCGTCGCCTCCCGACATCTCCCTCCTTTGGCCTCCCTCGCTCCGTTTTTAAATACAAGTTTTTTTTAAAGTTCTCAATACGGAATATATATGGATGTATATAGACACATTTTAGAATGTATGCTCACTCATTTTGTTCTGTATGTAGTTCAGATTGGAAATCTCTAAAAGAAATTATATTTAGGAATAGAGGGAGTAGATGTGTGTATATCTTGATCGAACCCCACATAGATACACCCTCTAATTGTAACAAACAAATGCACCTTTTATAGTGACATGGTTCTAAAGCAGTGACGGAGCTAAAGGGTGGACAAAGTGGGTCGTGGTGTGGCTTACTCTGCCCATCGAGCGCTAATGGTGTAACTTTGATTATTAGTCCTGTTTCTTTGTCGCATGTGAATGATTCCTGGCAAATTGGTTTCTAGACCAGCCTATATATAGTACGACTTCTAATAATTTTATAAATCTTGATATTTGAAACAACATTGTTGCTCACTTATTTGTAACCTAGAAAATGTATTGTCTCACTAAAGTGTGTGAGGAAAGCTGCTACCTCTGTTCCCAAATATAAGATGTTGTCGCATTTGCTCGCTATGCAAGAGGGAGCAAGAAACGGGCCTGCATCTATTCTACAGGTGTCGTTTTACCGTTAGGCTATGGAATTTAGTCATCGAGATGCTTGGGCTACACTACATGGACAACTCTACATGGCTCTTGGAGGACTCCGTTGAGTCTGGGTGGGATCGTAAGACCAGGTTGTCCGTTCCAAATCGGAACGCCACAGCCTTTTTCACTATGCTCGTCTCTTAGGCAATCTGGAATGATCAAAACTCTTGTGTCTTCCGTAAAAACGGTGCTCCACCGATGATTCTACTCAACATCATCCTAGACGAAGCAAAGCTTGGAGCATCGCAGGAGCTGAAAAAACTATAGGCACTCATAGAACGCGAGTAATCGCCTTGTGGTTTTTATGGGTCGGTTGTAGCCCAAACAAACTCTATTCTATCTTCTTAATTAATGAATATCGCAAATCTTTTGTCTTTGTTTCAAAAAAGATGCACGTTTAAGTATCATAATCATGTGTACGTACGTACATACATGCCTGTACGCGCTTGTACGAAAAAGATCAAAGGAGTATAAATACACACGTACACATCGATTGGTTAATGCATGAATAAAGCCTGTTGCCATTTGCATGCAACGGCCCCGTGGTCATGGCAGGGGCTACGTGTTCGCACGTGCGCCTTTCATGCAAAGGTCATGCAACTCTACTGTCGCTTGATCCCATGCGACAGCAACCCTGTGACCCAACTCCTTAATTAGTACTAGTACAGTCATATACATTAAAGTTATCTTTTTCAGTTTGGGGGCTCCTTAGAGGGTGCTTGATACGTTTTAGTCCCATGACTAAAAGTAGTGGGACTAAAACTTGCTAGCCTCATCCATGCTTGGATCCAAATACTAAAGAGACTAAAATGAAGTTAATGAGCATTTATTATCCTCCAAACCCTTCAATCCCGAACTCGCCTGTGTTAAAGGAGAGGAGTTAAATGAGGAGAGAGAGACTAATCCACATTTTAGTAGGGGTGCCTCTACTAAAAATTTTTAGTCTCAAGACTAGTTTTAGCCCCTCTTTAGTCAGGGGTGCTTGAAACTTTAGCCTCTTAAAAAGAATATTTTTAGTCAGACTAAAATAAGGCCCTTGGATCCAAGAACCCTCTTATTCTATTAGTTCTGAACACTCTTATTCTTTTAGTTCTGAACAGTAGTGTGCGAGGAAGTGTAGCTTTCACCCATGTATTTTGGTGTAGGCGGCACATCCAAACAAGATATTGTAGAAACATTTAAGCTTTTGATACAATATAGAAATGGCATGCCATGGACATTTCCATGTCAATCTTCTAAGAGCATTTACAGCCGGACTTGACAAACCCGGCCCCTCAAACACACACGGGCACTGACCGGACACCCCTAAAATGTTGTGCCGCACATCTACATACCGTAAATTTTGATCCTCAAATCCATGCAATCCATGCAATCCATGCACGTCGATCATATGTTACAAATTGTCCGAATGACAAAGTTCAAAACAAAGTAACGCAAATCATAGTTCAACAAATCAGACATGGCAAAATGAAATCAATGTCCGAGCGTGACGGATGGCCTCGGATCACTGGCCGGGCGCCTGCTCCAAGCAGATGCCGCGAGCTCGTGTGAAATGCGTTACGCTCGTCTCCGCTCTGCTGCATCCAGGGCAGCCTCCGCTCAAGATCCAGCCGCAGCCGCCTCGCCACCAGAGTCCCTACGATCGTTGATCTCCTTCTTCTTGTTCGCAAGCCACTTCTTCGCATGCTCACCCAAGAGGCGCTCAGAGGGAAAGGCTGCGGGGATCCGGGCGCGGCGGAGGAGACAATTGCTCCACCTCGTCCGAACCTCCCTTCGTCGCCGCCTCCCTATCTCGCTGCCGGCGTCGCCGCAACTTGCGGGCGACGTTCTCCTCCTTGCAAGTCGCCGCCGACGGACGAGGCGGACTGCGTCTCCGTCGCAGCGGTGTGGGTCGGGCTGGACGACATCTCCGGTGGTGGATAGGGACCGGAGGTGGGGATTAGGAGCAAGGGTGGAGGACGGCGACGGTCCGGGCGCGGGAATGGTTGGAGGGCAGCGGGAGGAGGAGGAAGGGTTTGATGGATTTGGTGCAGTTTGGGATGGGGTCGAGCTGTCGGGTCCGACGTGGTGGGTGTACCCGGGCGCTTGGGCGCCCCTATATCCGCCCCATATTTGGGCCGGATATGGGGGTGCCGGTCAGCCCGGGTGTTTGAGGGCCGTTTGAGAGGCCCGTTTGGGTCAAAAAATCGTCATCGCCCAGTGAACGGGCGGCCTGCCAGGGCGTATGAGACAGATTTAAGAAGTGCGGTTGTAGATACTTTTAAAGGAAAACTTTGCTTGTGGTAGTGTTAAACGTGTCTATTCATGCCCTAACTTGAATTGACCACTAGTCAGAACAAAATTATGCTTTACATGCGCAACATAGATCACATTAGATCCTTTCTTTTTTAGCAACTCGATCAACATGTTTTATGGGGAACACAATTAGATGCTATAAGGCTATAAGGCTGCTGATGAGGAAGCTAGAGTACGTAGCATCGAACCAACTCTAAATGGCATCAAACCAACTCTGACATCAAATGTGCAATCATGCTTAAGCCAAAGGTGAGCCCGCAGGTTAGCTGATCGGTTTACACGTTGAATGCTGCAAGACATAAACTGAGGCAGGATCAAAGATCGTGGTGGGAAACTTCCCGCTTCCCGCTCCGCGTCACTGGCCGCTCCGGCCGCGGCGGCCACCAATCCACCAAATCCGGCCATTATGGCCGCCAGCTGCGCCTCCAACCTCCCCTCCCCGCCTCGTCGGAGCCCCTCGCCATCCGCTGGAGCCTCCTTTCGACTCGGCAGTTCCTCGCAGCCCCCCTCCCCATGGTCAGCGGCCTCGACGGCTGCGGCGTCAGATCCAGCCTCGACGCCGCGAATCCTGCAGCGCGGCGGCCCCTCCAAGGTCGGTGCGCGGCTCGGACCGCCGGATCTTGGGGCGTCCTCCGATGGGGGCCGGGCGCGCCTTAAATCCGTGGTCGTTCGCCCCTCCCCCTCGGCCAGTCTTTCCTCTTCGGGCCAGACCAGCCCGGCGGAGGTGGGGTGGACGGTGGTCAAATCCCGGAAGAATGGGAGGACTGGCTCCCGCTCGGCGGTTCGAGCCGGGCGTGCTCCGATCCCGCGTTCGGACCGGCGCAGATCCTTCAATGCCGCTGCTGGGAGAGAGGCCTTCTTAAGCCAGTTCAAAGGTAAATGTTTTCGCTGCCTCAGTAAGAGCCACCGCCGTGTTGACTGCCGGGATCCCCTCCGCTGCATCATTTGCAAGCGCGCTAGGCATTTTGGCAAGGAGTGCCCGCAAAATCCAAGAAACGGCGGCCCAGGAGGGGCTGCCAGTGCTCGCTTAAAGTTCCCGGCGGAGTGCAGAGCTCCGGTCCGCGACCGAGTCGTCTTCACACGCCCGTCTCTGCCCCCTCCTGTCCCCATGGCTAGCCTTGCCCTCTGCGACCCGGCCAGGAGGCCGCGCGAGAGCCGCAAGGTCGTCGTGGCCTCTCCGGCGTTGGAGCTTGAGGAGCACGTCCTGCGCCAGCACGCGGTCACCCTGACCGCCGCGGACCGCTCGCACTCCACCACCCCCGCGGCGGTGGGCAAGGTCATCCTCGAGTAGCTCTCCACCCCTCCGCACACGCTCCGCGTCACCGCCTACCAGCCCGAAGCCTTCCTCGTCCACTTCGACCTACCGGCGCACCGCGACAACGCCGTGCACCGCGGCATCATCAAGGTCGAAGGCTGCAAGTACTTCATCAGAGCCTGGAACGAAGACGACCACGCCGCGCTCCTCAAGTTCCACCATCACGTGCGCGTCGTGGTGGAAGACCTGCCCATGCAGTTTTGGTCGCTGCCGGGTGCGGATGAGGCCTTCAGCGACATCGGCCGCGTAGACCGGCTCGATTCGCGCACCCTGTAGAGGGGGCACACCAGGACCTTCGCGTTCTGGCTCTGGGTTTGGGACGTCGCCCACATCCCGACCAGGCGCGCGCTCTGGGTTCTCAAGCGGGGTGCGGGCCGGGCGGACGAGATCATCGGGCTCGCCCCCGCGGATCGCCGCATCCCCCCGCCCCCCAGCGTCCGGCGCTACGACCTGCTGCTCCACGTCGACCTGCTGGAGGACTGGTCACCGCTCTCGCCGCGCTCGTCCCACTCCGGCCAGAGCGGGCTGTCCTCCTCCTCCGAAGATGATTACCGCCCTTTCCCGCGCATCGAGCCCGGTACTTGGGTGGCCCATGTCGAAGATGGGCAAGGCAGGGCTCGCAGCCAGGGGCCGCGCGTCGGGGCTGGGGGCTGTGGCCGTGTTCTCGGTGGGGGCGCCCGTGACCACGAGGAGGACGGCGGAGATGGCGGTTCCGGCGCTAGCCGTTCCTGGAAGGATCGCCTGCTGGGTCGCGGCTGCCACGCCAGGGGCTGCGACGGGGATGTGATCACGGACGCGCATCGTCGCCGTAGCAGATCGCCTGCCGGCCGCCGCCACTCGGCTGGCCGTCATGGCCGCTCTGCCGCGGGGAGGGCCTCTGGCACTCCAGCTCTGCGCACCACCCCGCCTCTCCCCCTTTGCTCGCCTCCCCGCGCCGGAGGTCGACCCGGTGGCCCAGTTCTTCTCCTTCTCCGACAACGGTCGCGCCTTTCCTCCGCCCCCGCGCACAGACTGCATGCAACTAGAGATGGAGAACGCCATTCAGGAAGCGCTCATCACCCCATTGGCTTTCGAAGACGGTGGCCGCTCGCCTTCTCCACCCACAGCCAAGCCCGCCTAGCTGGAGAGCCCGGAGATGCTGCTGTGCCTGCTGCCCTGCATCGCCTCCCCTGCAGCACCAACAATGGGCTTTCAGATGGACGCGGTCATCCAGCAGGTGGGCTCCATGCAGATTAGTAGCAGTCAGGCTCAAGCTGCCGAGCTGTTTGCCGCGGTCCCGCCTCCGATCCTCACCAGTCAGCCTTCCCGCCCTCGCCACTCCGCCCCGCCCAAGTCCAGGGCTACCTTCGCCCCCTCCCGTCGCAGTGCTCGCCAGGCAGCAGCTGGCAATTCCACCCCGGTGGCGCAGAGGGCGGTTCTGCGCCTAGTCCAGGAGCTTGGTGAGCTCGGCCCCAAGGACAAGATGACTTCAAAAGCGGTTGCGCAGATCATGAAGCGTTTCCAGGAGCCCCTCTCCGACGATGACATCGCTGCAATCGCCAAGCTGACCGGCCTCGAGCAGGAAGCTCTCAAGATCGCCGCGGTCATGGCGGGGATCGCCGATGCAGAGGAGCTCTCGCTAGTCTGATCATGTCAGTAGTTTTAGTAGTAGCTACCATCCGTCAACGGCTGGTCTTAAACTAGTTTGAGTTCGGTCTAGTCTTCATGTGTAGTTCTTCGGTGTTGTGGTATGATCGACGATGGCAGGGTTTTGGGGCTGTTGGTGGCCGCCATTGCCCCCGGTGCTGTTGTAAGGTGTCCCCGTTCTGTATTAGTAGAATCTTCAGTTGGCGGAGCAGATTTAGTTTCTTCGATGTGTGACGGCAATTTAGTTTTCATGTCCTGGAACGTCAGAGGTTTAAACTGCCCGTGAAGCGCACAGTCGTCAGCGACATAGCTTCTTCTCATAGAGTAGCGGTACTATGCCTACAGGAAACAAAAATCGACTCATGGACGACGGCGGTAGCTAATGAGATAGGCGGAAGTAGATTACAGGGGTCTGTAGTGCTGCCTGCGAGCGGGACTAGAGGTGGAGCTGCGATTTTCTGGGATAAAGACATAGTAGACGTAGTTTCTCACTTTTTGGGTGGCTTTTCCATCACGGCTAAAGTACGGGAACTGAGCTCGGGGCAGCATTTTTGGACGACCACGGTCTACGGCCCGACCGAGGATGCACAGAAAGAGAACTTCCTTGCGGAGATAGCCGCTGCTGCCCCTCCTTCTGATGAACCATGGATGATCAACGGGGACTTCAATATGATCTACCAAGCTAGAGACAAGAGCAACCCAAACATAAACAGGAGAATGATGGGAAAATTCCGCAGAGCCATAGATCATGCTGGACTAAAGGAGTTCAAGTGCAAAAATCGGCGTTTCACTTGGAGTAATGAAAGGGAAAACCCCACCCTACGTAGCATCGATAAAGTGTTCTGCAACGGGGGCTGGGAAGAGTTGCACCCTGATCATTTGTTGGTTGCTACCTCAACATCGTTCTCCGACCACTGCCCTCTGGTGCTTGCCGCAGTCGACACGCCAGCGCGAAAAGCCAGGTTCAGGTTTGAAAATTTCTAGCCTAAGTTTCCACACTTCACGGAAACAGTTCTTCATGCCTGGCAAAGGCCGGTGCCACACGACTGCCCTTTCGTTCGAATCAAGAAGAAGCTTGAGCGGACTGCGGCCGATCTGAAGATCTGGAGTAAGGCTACTTTTGGAAAAGCGAAGCTGCAACTGCACATTGCAAACGAAGTGATACGCCTGTTTGATGTGGCTCAAGAAAGCAGAAGGCTCACGACCGCAGAGTTTCACCTGAGAAAGCAACTCAAGTTGAAGGTGTTAGGATTGGCAGCCATTAAAACGGCCAGGCGTAAACAAGCATCAAGGATCACCTGGCTGCTCGTAGGAGACGCAAACACCAAGTTTTTCCATGCAAAAATGAGAGCCAGAAGGAGGAAAAATTTCATACATTCTCTCAGGGAAGATGGCTTGGAGATCTTTGATCATGCAGGGAAAGAGAGGATCCTCCACGATCATTTCACGAAGTTTCTGGGCAAGCAAGATGATCGGCAAACCACCCTCAATTGGGAGAGGCTGGCTATCCCTACAATCGACCCGCAAGGCCTAGACTCACCATTCACCATGGCGGAGGTCTGGGCCGCTATCATTTCCTCCCCAACTGATAAAGCACCCGGGCCGGATGGATTCACGGGACAATTCTATCGCTCATGTTGGCACATCATCTAGGAAGATATCATGGCTGTTTTTCACAAGTTCCATCAGCTGGCAGGGCCAAACTTTGCAGAAATAAACACTGCTGTGATCACGCTGCTCCCAAAGAAGAATGGTGCATCTGAGGTCAATCACTACCGCCCGATTAGCCTGATCCACTCAGTTGCAAAGCTTATTTCAAAAGTCCTTTCTGCAAGGCTTGCGAGGGTTATTGCTGCACTCATTTCACCGCCACAAAACCGCTTTCCAGAAGGGCAAATGCATACATGACAGCTATCAATACGTCCAAAGCTGTGTTAAGATGTTGCACAGAACAAAGAAGAAGGCGCTATTCTTCAAGTTAGATATAGCGAAAGCTTTTGATTCTGTGTCCTGGGAGTATCTGCTCGAGCTAATGCAGAAGATGGGTTTCCCGCCCAGATGGAGAAATTGGATTGCGTTACTCCTCTCCTCCGCCTCATCTTCCTGCATGCTAAATGGAACGCAAGGTCCAACCTTTTTCCATGGCTGCGGTTTCAGGCAGGGCGACCCGCTCGCCCCCCTGCTCTTCATCTTGGCGATAGACCCATTGCACCGACTCCTAGAAGCTGCTGCAGAGGAGGATATGATGGCCAATCTGCCGGGCCGCGGCGTCAGTATGAGGATTAGTTTGTACGCTAACGATGCTGTTATTTTCGCAAACCCTGTCAAGGAGGAAGTGGACATGCTGCTATAGCTGCTGCGCAGATTCGGGGAGGCTACGAGACTGAAGCTGAACCAAGAGAAGTCTTCTGTCATACCAATAAACTATGGAGATGTTCAGCTATCGAAAGTGTTGGAAAACTTTAGGGGGCAGCAGTCCAACTTCCCAACCACCTACCTGGGGCTACCAATCTCCCCAAGAGAGCTGAGGCTGGTGCATTTCCAGTTCATCATCGATCGGATCCGTGCTAGGCTGGCTGGATGGAAAGGAAAACTCATGAACATCGCCGGTCGGCGTGTCCTGGTGCGTGCAGTCCTGACTGCCTTGCCGGTTTTTGCTATGACAGTCCTGAAAGTGCCGAAAAAAATCCTGAAAGAGGTGGACAAGGCCCGGAGGTAATTCCTATGGGCTCAAGATGAGAACTTAACTGGCGCCAAGTGCAAGGTAGCCTGGGGCGATGTTTGTCTTCCGCTGGGCAAGGGGGGCTTGGATTGCTCGACCTCGGTCGTTTCAGCACTGCTCTCAGGTTGCGATGGCTATGGCTTGCTTGGCAGCAGCCGCAGAGACCTTGGATGAGCTTCCCACCCCCATGTGACGCTAAAGATCGCGAGTTGTTCTCATCTGCAACCTCGGTGCAGTTGGGCAACGGAAAATTGGCGCCTTCTGACTAGCAACTGGATCGGAGCTTCCACGCTGCACCGCGAGTTCCCGGCTCTGTTCCGCCACTCAAGAAGAAAAAACAGGACGGTAGCCGATGCATTGACAGAGGACAAATGGGTGCGAGACCTCCGGCAAGGCAACACTGCGGAGATAGCCCTGGAGTTCCTGCAAATGTGGAGGAAGATTCAGAGGGCGGGCCTCGTGTTTTCCTCCGAGGAGGACAAAATCAGATGGGTCGCCGGAACGGACGGCGGCTCCTACTCGGCCAGGACTGCGTACAATCTTCAAATTAAGGATGCCCCTTCCTCGGGGATCAAAGTGGCTTGCTGGAAGGCTTGGGCCCCAGGCACTGTGAAAATCTTCGCCCGGCTTCTCCTCAAGGACAGATTATGGTGCAACGATCGCTTGTAACGTAGAGGTTGGCCTAATGGTTACTTCTGCATCTGTTGCAACAGAAACTTGGAGAGTTCAACGCACCTTTTCTGGGACTGCCCTTTCGCTCGATCAGTCTGGCAGACTATGTCCTCTAGAGTTGGCTGTGCAGCACTGAAAGAGGAGCGACGATCAAATCACAGCTCTCTCAAACACTGGGAACGGATCGTCGCCATGATGCCCCAGAGCTGCAGGAAGGGCCTCAAGACAATATTGTTGTTGATCACCTGGGAGTTGTGGAAAGAGAGGAATGCATGCGTCTTCAGGGGAAAAACCCCTCTGACGGAGGATGTTCTACGAGCTATCAGGAGCGCGCTGGAGCTTTGGCGCCTTGCCGGAGCAAGATGTATTGAGCCCCCGTTCGGGGAAGATGTAGTGAGATAATACCCTTAGTTTCTTTTTTAGTTTGGGAAGTTACATCTTCCAGCATCTGGCAAACCATGATCACTTGATCACTCCTATATTTCCCGCTGCTTTCTCCTAAATCAATGAAGCCGGTGACCCCGGATCTTTCAAAAAAAAAAAGATCGTGGTGAGTACTGTATCAAGAGAGCCGGAGATTGACCCGTTCCTGGGAGTTATTGCGCGCTCAGCAACCGTCACTGTAGCTAGCTACTCCCAGATCGTATGTACTCCCTCCGTTCCTAAATATAAGTTTTTGAGAGATTTCATCGTGGACCACATATGGATGTACCTAGATGCATTTGAGAGTATAAATTCACTCATTTTGCTCCGCGTGTGATCCATAGTGATATCTATTCAAAGACTTATATTTAGGAACGGAGGGAGTACTTACGTGCGGCCGAGGACCACGTACGTACTGTACGAGTGATCGATCTCAGCAACTTGGCCACACTGTTGCCTGCCCGCATCGAAGCGAATACTGCACATGCAGTTGCACGTTACAACTACGTGCACTGTAGCGGCGATGTGTGGCGAGAAAGATATCCATGTGACGAGTCGACGCACACGTAGTGGCGAGACCGGCCGGTGGAATCTTCCATGTATGGCTTGGAACGTTCTTACGTCTTTAGGGAGGTACCGTTGGAGCAAGTAGCACTGTGTCTTGATAGAGTGCTAGCTCTGCATGCCGTCGCGTCTCCGTTGGCAGGTGAGGACGACATGACGATCGAGTGCTATGTACGTTTGGTTCGGAAGTGGCAAAACTAGCTACTACCAGTCACGCAAAAGCTGCACTCATGTACGTGAACGTGCCACATATGGCACTCATATACGAACAAACCTGTGGCTGAATGATTAGAAGGACAGTGATATTCTCAGCCCTTCAGGATTCAAGTCCCGGTGCTCGTATTTTTCTAGATTTATTCCATGATTTTTGATGATGCACATCCTGTGAAAGGAGATGTTTTCATCGAGTACGAGACGACTGCGGTGACTTTGTCAATTTGAAAATGAAATATCTGCTCAGTCTTTTGGAGGTGCTAATAAAGATAGGATCTGCGTGTGTGTTCATAGGGCAAGTGTACGCGCGTATATATGAACGCTTGCGTCTGTACTATGTTCTAGTTTATTTTAGCGAGCACTAGCTGAAACATGTTGAGCCCTTGAGCGCGCTTTGAATTTGCGAGCAACAAGCTTTTGATGACGGTTCAACCTATATTATTTGTGATATACTATTATATGTATATATATATGTGTGTGTGTGTGTGCAATTTATATCTATTGTGCCGGAAAATGTACTAACACACTGTGAAAAATATCATTTTTCAGAATTATCTGCCAAATTATTTATTGATAAGGGTTTAACATCGTGGGATACAATTTTATTTTGAGTTGATCGTGGGGTACACATAAGATCAGAAAAAATAGCACTCCTATTTTTTTGGCAAAAAAAAAACTCCTGCCGAAAACTGCAGACAGCAATGAGGAGCTAATCTGTTTTCTTTACGGGCCAAGATTGAAGGTTTAAGGCAATTTGTGGCGCTGGTCCATTTAGGCAACACTACACAGCCGGCCGTGTGCTAGGGAAGACCCTATTTGACGCCCAGAGGCGTCAAAAGGACATGGCTTCGCTGAAGCCTGGCCACCCGACGCCGCCCGCAGTTTGGGGCCTTAGCGACTAACAGGGAATAAAAAGGAGCACAACCAGGGATCAAACCCTGGCCAACAAGGCGCTGGTGCTACTAACCAGTTGGCTAGCAAGAACCTCCGTTCCAAAATAGATGACTCACCTTTGTACTATTAGGAACTACTAGAGGCGACCCGATCCGGACTTCTCCAGTTTTGCTTTGTTTTCTTGTTTTTCTTTATTTCCCGATTTATTTGTTCTTTTCTTTTATACCCCATTTGTTTTATTCCTTGTTTTTTATTTGTTTCTTTTTGTTTTTCATTATACTATTTTATATACATGTTCAACATTTTTGAAATACATGTTCACCATTTTTGTATACATGATCAAGATTTTTTAAAATACTTGTTCAACATTTTCCTTATTTTTTATTTTACATTATACATTTTCGTATAGGTCAAAAACATTTTTTAATAAGTGATCAACATTTTTTGTATACACCTCAACATTGTCCCAACGCTTATTCAACATTTTTCAAATATTTTTATTCCGAAAATTTCAAATATTTTTATTCAACATTGAATAGTTATGTAAACATTTTCGAATACATGTTCACCATTTTCCGGATACTAGTTCAAAATTTTCTAAATAATTGTTCAACGTTTTTAATACTTATTCAACATTTCTCAAATAGCCGTTCAACATTTTTGAGTACTTATTCAGCATTTTTCAAATACATTTTCAACATTTTTAATGCCTTTCAACATTTTTCAAATATTTGTTCAACATTTTATCAAATTCTTGTTCAATTTTCTTAATACTTATTCAACATTTTTATTCTTATCCAATATTTTAAATATTCTAATATATATAATATATTTTTGAATATTTAGAGTATAAACAAAAGTACACAAAATAAAAAAAGGAAACAAAAAACAGAGGATAAAAAGAAAAAAAGCTAGGCTGGAGCTTCCCGCGCAGCTGGGCCGCTGGCCATGTTGAGCTCCCTGGCGCCAGAGGTTCGCTCCTCTCTCGCTGAACGTGAGGAATACGGGGCCCCCGTTCGGGGCGGGCCATTGTCGCTCTGCTTTTTCTTCTCTTCTTCCTCCCTTTTTTTGTTTTCCGTTTTTTTAGTTATTTTTTCCTTTTGTTTCTTTTTTGCGTTTTCGACAAAGATCATTGTATTTTTATATACTAAAATGTTCATCGTTTACTTAAGAAAATGTGCAGCCTATATAAAGAAAATGCTCAACATAATATAAAAAATGTTCATTGCGTATTGTAAAATTGTTCAGCATATGTTCACAAATATGTTCAAAGTGTATTTAAATATTTTCAGCATATATCACAAAAATATTCAGTGTGTATTTAAATATTTTGTTTAACATATATTAAAAATGTTCGGTGTGTATTTAAAATTTGTTCATTGTATATTACAAAATGTTCATTGTATATTTAATAATTGTTCATTATTTGAAATTTCAATGTTTTCTTCATGTTTTCTATAATTTTTCATGTTTTTAAAAGTTTGACCAAATGTCTAAATTTCTTCATGATTTTCAAACATTATTCATAATTTTAAAAGAAGTTGTTCATATTTTTCCCCAAGAAATGTTGAAAATTTGAAAAACAAAAGGATCAGCCGTCGCACATAGTACTTTGACTAATCAGGCGACGCAAATTGGTTCTTAGAGTCGGGCGATGTAAATTTAGCACTATAACTCGGCAGGTCTACTTGTTTGGAAGAAGTATCCACAACTAGCAGAAGGTCGCGAGTTCGATCTCTTGCTCGCGCAACAGTTTTTTGTGCGCCTGGATTTCATTTGCTCCAAATGGGCCCGCCGTTCGAGGTTCTCTTTAGCGAAGGCTCAACAGTTTGACGCCCGTGGGAGTTGTACAGGGGGTCTCGCGTGCTAGCTACAAGTCCCCCATATCCCTAAAAAAACTAAAAAAAGCTACAATTTTGCGCCGCCGCCAACACCCAGCTCCACCTCCACGCCGGAGAGTGGCCAGCTCCCGAGGGATTTGTCGCTCATCCCTGAAGATCTCCTGTTGGAGATCTTCCTCCGCCTCTCCAACCCAGAGGATCTCATCCGTGCATCCGCCGCCTCATCACCGACCACTCCTTCCTCCGTCGGTTTCGCAGGCTCCACTCCGCGCCCTTCCTCTAGCAGGTCCGTAGGCTCTACGCTCCGCCCTTCCTAGGCTTCCTCAATCCACGCAAAAGTATTCAATCATGTCGACCCACCTTAGCCCTCCGCATCAGCAGTCACTGTGGTCGCCCTGGCCGCCAATTTCTCATTTGCCTTCCTCCCTGCCCCCACCGGCAACTGGGCGCCGTTAGTGACGTGTATGATGGCAGCGTCCTCCCCGACAGGCCCAACCAGCAGTACACGTATGAGGGGCAAAGAGTCCCCTTCACGGAGATGGTGGTGTGCGATCCCTTGCATCGGTGGTATCTCCGGCTTCCCGCAATCCCCGACTGAGAGTGATTTCTACACCCCAGCTCCGTGCACCAAAACATAGCAAAAATTCTAAAACTTTGTTGGAATGATCATCAACAAATGTTATGGGCGCTTGCAAAGTTTGATAGTCAAATAACATCCGAGGAGCTCTGTAAAAAAGACAAAATCATTGAAAATTAGTCAAAATCTAAGTGCATTGTTTAACCAGTTTTGTAATTTTGCTTTTTTGTGCAGAGCTCCTCAAATGCTATTTAACCACCAAAATTTGCAAGCACCCATGACATTTGTTGATGATCATTCCACGAAGTTTTAGAATTTTCTAAAATGCTTTACTATGTTTTCTTGCGTGGGTGCACCATGGGTGCATCGAAGGTGGGTGCAGTCACTACTTTCCAAATGCCGCTTCGGTTGACGACCCTCTAGAGTTAGAACAGCGGCGCAGGTGCGAAATCTTCTTCGTTCCTACAGGTGAAGAGGTTGGGTTAGCATCCACGGAGTAGACATCGTTCAGATTCACTGTGATCTGGATGAGAGTAAATTGCTCTAAGCCACCAAATCTGTGGCTAAGGTACTCTAAAACTACCGCTTTGCCAAAAATCATAGAAGACCACCGCTTCTGCGCCAAGTGAGTAACAAATTGCACTAAATGAGCTGCCAGCCGCGGCTGACCACAAAATTAACTTCCCGGGCCCACACATCAGGATGACATGGCATGTGTATGTGGATACGATACTGAGGTGGACTGGGTCCCACGTGTTTTTCCCATCTTCTTCCTCCTGCCCGAGCAGTCCATCCCCACCCCCGCCGCCCTCCTACTCCCAGCCGCCATGGGCAGTACCCGACTCCGTGCGCCATGGGCCCATGGCCATGGGGAGCCCCCGCGGCCGCGCGCCATGGCCATGGGGAGCCCCCGCGGCCGCGCGCTCCCAGCCGCCATGGACAGCAGCCGCCGCGCCGAGACATGGCCATGGGGAGCGGCCTGCAGCAGCGGCCAGCAGCAGGCAATGGGAGCGGCCAGCAGCGGCAGCGGGCGCGTGCAACGGCAGCGCCCAGCATCGGCAGCGGGCGCGTGCAAAACTAAGCTGGTCGCCTTTGTCTTCTCTTCTAGCAGCGGAGAATGGTGAGTGGTTGCACCACATGGGACATCTGACCTCAGTTATTTCATTAGGAGAAACAATGGTGGGAGTTACACTCAATGGCAAAGGGAGAAGTCAATCGTACTCTCACAGGGTTCTTGGTACATGGTCGCTAGTTCACAGGGCATTTGCTCCTGCTTCACCGCGGAAGCTCTTCGTCCGAGTTAATATGTTTTGCGTTTTAGACTGTTTAATCTTCTCACCCGTCTCTACCTCACTCCTCCAGGGCACAACCCAAATGTACGTAGATGATTAGTTTTGTGTAGGATGGCAGAAGACACACATCTTTTGCAGTAGAACCCTTAGTTTTCCAAGTTAGAAATTCGGTATTCTAGTTGGCAATTTTCTGAAGTCCTGCTACATGAAGCTACCATATATTTCATGACTGTTAAGTTCTTTGAGGATCCATCTCCTTATGTGTACAGTATGACTATGTATTCCAACTTGTATTGCAAATCACAATGATAAACACTAAAAGTATGTATTTGCTGATACATCACAAATTTTGTCGAGGTCGATAACATACCAGTGTGACTCAGTAGTCAGTACATAGTGTTTTGAACATTGGTTTTTCATGTATTGCCTTTTCTAATTCCTATTATCTCAAATTTCATATACTCCATCCGTTCCTAAATACACTTCTTCTTCGGTACAACCCCCCTAAAAACATCAACGGTCCAGATCGTCCTATACCCCTTCGCTTGAAAACTTAAAAAAGGGTAGGATGGTCTTTGCCCATGCCCTCCCTCGTCCCCCGCCTGGACGCACCAGCCGACCGTCGGCGTCGTCGTCTCGTTTTTTACTTTGGCGACGACGTTTTTTTCGTCGGTGGTCAACCGCGTCGGTGGTCGAACCGCGTCGCCCGAAAGAAAGCGCGTGTGCGCGTGAATCGCGCCCGCCGCCCGCCCGCCGCCGATCGCCGCCCGCCGCCCGTCCGTCCGTCGCCTCGCCGCCGCCGCCGCCGCCCGCCCGTCCGTCGCCTCGGCTGCCGTCGCATTGAATGTTTTCCGTCGGTATGCTGCTGCCGGTGGTCAAACCGCTCGCGCCAGATCCGCCGCCTCGCTCGCCGCTTCGCCGCTTCGCCCTGCCGCCGATCGCCGCTTCGCCGCCCGTCCCCTCGTCGCCGCGCCGCCGCCGCTCGCTGCCGTCGCATTGAAAGCATACCGACCCGCCGCCCGCTTCGCCGTCTCCCTATAAAATTCGCCCGTCCGCCCGCCGCTGCAAAACACCGCTCCCGCTCGCCTCCCGCTCTCCACCTCCCAAAATCCCGTCGGCGACATGTCGTTCCACAGCGGCAGCAGCTCCGGCACCGCGGCGACGACGGGCCCAGAGGCGCGGGCTGCCGAGCTCGAAAGCAAGCCGGAGACGGAGGAGCTGCACCGGTTCGCCTCCTCGTGCCGCCGGTTGTTGCCGTCTTCCGCACGATCGAAGCTCGACAAGGACGGCTACCCGACGCTAGCGGGCCCGGCGCCACCGCGAGGAGAAGCGGACCGCGGACGCAATAACATCGCCGGCCGCCACGCTTCGAGGGCGGCAAAGAGTACGCCGCCGCCGTCGGCGCTGCTTCAGCCGGGCGAGTCCGGCGTCGCGCGACCTCGTCGGCGACCGCCGCCACCTTCTTGTCCCGCCGCCCGCCCAGCAGCAGCGCGCCGCCGGGCTCCTCCAACACCAGGCGGCGCCGCCGATCCCCGCCCGCGGAGGTGGAACTGCCGCGGAAGCGGTGGTTCTTCGAGGACGGTGATCCCGACGATCGCTGGTTACCTCGTCGCCTACTGCCAGCGGCGGCTGCAGCGGCGGCTGCAGAGGCGGCGGCGGTTGCAAGGGAGGCCGCCGAGCAGGCGGCAGCGATCCTGGCGGCGGCGGCGATTCCGCCAGTGGTCCCGCAGGCGCAGGCGGAGGCGCCGGAGTCGTCGGACGACGACGACATCGACTGGGAGCGCTTGGCCCAGGTCAGCGACGACGACGACGAGGGGTGGTGACGGCGATGACGCCGGGAGGTCGCCGATCTGTTGGCTAGCGACGAGGAGGAGGACTAGATTTTTTTTTTCCTAAGTTTGAACTATGTATCGGTTATGTTTGGAAAAACTCGTCTGATATCGGCAATGTTGAATGGACTATGTAAAATATATCTATGTTCAATCTGTTTTGTTGGAGTCTTGTTTAAATTTGTCTACAAAAATTGCTAAAAAAATTAGCTAAATATAAAACGCTTATTTTAAGAAAAATTGAAAATATTCAGACCTATGCATAAAAATGTTCATAATATATTTAAAAAAATTTCATCGAATATATATAGGAGAGAATAAGGTATACAATTATCAAAAATTTGTAGAATAAAAAATCATGAAAGCACATAAATTAAAAAAAATTATGTATATGTTTATAAAAGCGTTTCAGAAATGTTCAGATTTTGTTTAAATATGTCCATATAGTATAGCCGGTCGATGAAAAAATTGAAATTTTGAAATACAAAATATAAGAAATAAAAAAAAGAAATTAAAAAGGTGATATATTTTAATTCACTAACATTTCCTGAAATTATATTAAATTCGTAACACTTATGAATAAGAGAATATTTTTAAATTCATTAACATATATGAATGAATACAAGAATTTTTAAATTCATTTACATTTTCTGAAATATTTTTAAATTACTTTGAAGGGAACCCTGTAGCTTCGACCGAGGGTCCCCTCCGGCCATACCGAAAGCACCCCCTTCCACAGCAAGTACCTGACCGGTTTGATGGATTGCACCCAACTTCGGGAGCGTGTAGGGCCCCAGCCGGCACCCCACGCCGAAATGAACGAATCCGACAACGAACGACGCTATGTCACGTCCGGCGAGATTTTCGTGGTTTTGTGCCCAAAAATTGTAGTAAATGCATACGGAATCGAAACGGGAAAGTTTTTGCGTGCTTGCCTGGTAGGGCATAGTATCACGTGGAAAAAATTGGGCACGCTTGGCGGATGCGGCGGAGAGACGCGACCGAGGGTCCCTCCGGCCATACCGAAGCACCCCTTCCACAGCAAGTACCGACCAGTTTGACGGATTGCACCCAACTTCGGAGCGCGTGTAGGGCCCTCACCGGCACCCCACGCCAAATGAACGAAATCCGACAACGAACGACGCTATGTCCACGTCCGGCAGTATTTTCGTGGTTTTGTGCCCAAAAATTGTAGTAAATGCATACGGACTCGAAACGGGAAATTTTTTGCGTGCTTGCCCGGTAGGGCATAGTATCACGGGAAAAAATTGGGCACGCTTGGCGGATGCGGCGGAGAGGTGCGACCGAGGGTCCCTCCGCCATACCGAAGCACCCCTTCCACAGCAAGTACCGACCAGTTTGACGGATTGCACCCAACTTCGGGAGCGCGTGGGGGCCCACACCGGCACCCCACGCCGAAATGAACGAACCGACAACGAACGACGCTATGTCACGTCCGGCAGTATTTTCGTGGTTTTGTGCCCGAAAAATTGTAGTAAATGCATACGGACTCGAAACGGAAAGTTTTTGCGTGCTTGCCCGGTAGGGCATAGTATCACGTGGAAAAAATTGGGCACGCTTGGCGGATGCGGCGGAGAGACGCGACCGAGGGTCCCTCCGCCATACCGAAGCACCCCTTCCACAGCAAGTACCGACCAGTTTGACGGATTGCACCCAACTTCGGGAGCGCTGTAGGGGCCCCACCGGCACCCCACGCCGAAATGAACGAAATCCGACAACGAACGACGCGTTGCGTCACGTCCGGCAGATTTTCGTGGTTTTGTGCCCGAAAAATTGTAGTAAATGCATACGGACTCGAAACGGAAATTTTTTGCGTGCTTGCCCCGGTAGGGCATAGTATCACGGAAAAAATTGGGCACGCTTGGCGGATGCGGCGGAGAGGTGCGACCGAGGGTCCCTCCGCCATACCGAAGCACCCTTCCACAGCAAGTACCGACCAGTTTGACGGATTGCACCCAACCGGGAGCGCGTGTGGGGCTCACCGCACCCCACGCCCAAATGAACGAATCCGACAACGAACGACGTTGCGTCACGTCCGGCAGTATTTTCGTGGTTTTGTGCCCGAAAAATTGTAGTAAATGCATACGGAATCGAAACGGAAAGTTTTTGCGTGCTTGCCCGGTAGGGCATAGTATCACGTGGAAAAAATTGGGCACGCTTACGGATGAAGTGGAGAGGTGCGACCGAGGGTCCCTCCGCCATACCGAAGCACCCCTTCCACAGCAAGTACCGACCGGTTTGACGGATTGCACCCAACTGGGGGCGCGTGTGGGGCCCACCGGCACCCCACGCCCAAATGAACGAAATCCGACAACGAGCGACGCGTTGCGTCACGTCCGGCAGTATTTTCGTGGTTAAAAATATGCTATTTCAATTTCTAAAAAAAATGAGGCCCTGAAAAAAAAACCGCTGGTCTTCTCGCTAACCGACGCGAATGCGTGCATGGGGCCGTCCCACTAACAACGACCCCGCAATCAGCGCTCGGGCGACGTCGTTAGCCGACGTGCATGCAAAATTTCCTTGTACGTCCGCCCGTCTCGCCGCCGCGATCGCACCTGCTGCCACCGTCGCCTGTCGCCTCGACACTCCAAAACGGCGGCGGTGCGGCCGCCGCCTACTACGACCTGTCGCCTCTGCCTCTCCGCCGCCGCCCCACCGTACATACTACGTCGGTGCGCCCGCGCCGTCTTCCGTCCCCTGGACCCGTCGCCGTCGTGTAAGTTTTTTTTTCCACTTTTTTATACAACGAGGCTCATAGCAGTATGATGGTATGTGACAGAAATCTATTTCATGCAGTATGAATATCGACGTGTGATTCCATGTTCGTTCAAAAGTGGGTTAGCCTAGTTGACAAATTGTCACCCAGTCAGAAATTCAGGTTTTACGAAACGGATATGCAGGGCATGTTTAGAATACCATCGATAAAGATGCGTGATTTTTTGCTTCACTTTTTACTCCAAGGTTACAATCCGAGTAGCAAAAAATTCATGGTTCAACAGAGTTCTGGAAGTACTTGCTGGATGTAAAGGTCTTATTTCATTAAGGCCGATGATGTGTACTCCATATTTGGTTGGAAAAACAATGGAGTGGATGTTTTGGGTTTCTAAGTAGTGAAGGAGAAAAGCAACCAAAAAATACCTGTTAGTTTTGTTAGCAAGAAAATGGTAAGATCATGATTGATGATCTCATAGAAAAGATTGTGAAGGATAAGAGCACCGATGATGACTTTATTCGATGACATTTCTAGTTCTCCTAGGAACTATAATTGCACCAGTGTCTCATGAGTACGTTCGAAAAATACTATGCCTTAGTGCAAAATATTAAGTTTATAAGGAAGTTCAACTGGAATGCATTCACTTCACGATTCTGTTTATCGGAGATTGGTAAGCTTGTGCAGGGCGGCCATGTCGTGCGATGGCCCTGGGGAACCTCGCCTTTTGCAAGTACGTTGTATTTATTAATTTCAACAATTTTGTTATAAAATTTCACGTAAGAACATGTAATTTAATTAGTTCATGTGTTTTGCAGTACCTATATTTGGGAGAAGGTGCAACCAATCACCGGTCCAAAATATGATCCGTTGGCATTGTTGAGCCCACTGATGAGGAACTGGACGGAAGATATGGCAGTGAGAAGAGATAAATCGACTATGAATATGGTCGTGGTGTTGGGATGGTAATCCTAGTAATCATTTTTTACATTTATGAAGTAAAGTAAAGTGTGCATATAGTTTTTATGTATAATTATCTTGTTGCACTTGTAGATCGATGACAACATTACAGAGGAGTATAGGCTGAAAAAATTGCGGAAGAAGAAGCTCAAAAACCAAGAAAGCTAGTAGCAAAAATCTAACGTTCTCGAATGAGGAAAGAGGGCAGTACCTCGGAGGCTTGAGCCAAAAGCCTACTATGGACCGGATTTTGAGTGAGATGAATGAGCTTCGAAGGAAATGCTTCGTTTGCGAGTTATGCGCACAGTAACACTTGATCACGTCTCTGTAATGTCCATCACTCAATTGAAGAACTAAGATGAAATGTTTTCTTGCAGAGGATGATTGAGAAACTGAACAAAACCGCGTCTCCTACAAACCCAAAGAACTGGAAGAGGACGAAGAGAATCTGTACGGAGGCATTAATGAGTCTTCAAACGATGGTGGACGTCCGCAAAAAGAGTTTGTATATCAAAAGATGATTCAGACCGTTCCGCACACCTTCCAAAATGAATTTGCAAAAGGATGATAATGGCGTTGATGTAACTTCTCGTGGAAACACACCTTTTACTGCACACCGAGTACCGGATAGTTTCAAGGGTGATATGGATGATCCTGTCCAAGTACCGTAAGTATCGATGAGAAAGCTGCCACATCTTTGGAGACGGACGAAATCGCATCGCATGCGCCGGTTGGTTCTCAAGGAGTACAAGAGGAAGTGGAGGAGGTTACTGGGAGGCGCAAGCGTAGAGGATCACAACATGTCAAGTCTCCTTATGTGGTCCCTAAACCAAACAAACGTGCAAAACGTTCTGCCAAAGGAAGTAAGTTTTCTTTGTATCTAATTGTTATTGCGTCATAATTATTTATGTGTTTGCGTTTATAAGTATTTGAGTGGTGCGGTACAGAATTGTTCCAAAATGGTGATGTTAACAAATCTGGTGATGAGTATGATGTGGTGAAAGCGTCCATCAAGTACGCGTGCGTGCATGAGCATTCACAAAACATGCCAAAACAGAAATTTTCAATGATGGCATGGAAGAAGGTCTCACTGTGCGGAGAGCTTGTCGATTATTAACCATGAGTGGCTAAGTGGCGGCGTAAGTTAATTTCATATATTGTTTTACAATTGATTCTAAAATGCAATTGTTTAATGTAACACATTATTTATAGGTAATTGATGCATACTCATCATTTTTGGTGGACAAAGTTAATGATGATCATTTCATGTTAACAACTTGGAGGGTACATTGGTTGCTTCACGTTAGACCCGGAAAAAAGACCGTCGGCAATGATTATGAAGCAGAGTCGCATAGTAATGGACCCGTGAACAGATGTGAGGACGAGTATTTCAAAAAAACAAAGGTAAGTTTGATTGTTAACACGGAACATACATACGATATTATGTCATGATTGCGTTTTATGGTCCTTGTGATGCAGACTTACATTCCTCTAAACAAGGACAATAATCACTGGATTACTGTCGTCATGCATAGTGGAAAAAGAGAGTTTCAGGTTCTTGACTCGTTGATGACCGGAAAACTTGACACTGTTACTAGAGAACTCGTTGAGGACCTGGTAGGTTTAACTTGCAAATGTGCATTTGGTAACATTCGCTTTCTTTAATACACTGAATGACATGCTTTCCATCATGTTTATTATATCTTTAGAGAAAACAACTAGCAGAAGATATCCAAGAAGCAAATGCAACCGGAATTGTGAATTATCCGGATGTTTCCAAGTGGCCTATTCAAACGTATGACATGCCAAAACAACATGATGGGTGAGTTTTTACTACGACAGAATGTTGGTCTTGTATGTACAGTACAAATTTAATCTTCGTAAGTTGTATGCACTAGGAATTCGTGTGGAATATTTCTCCTTCGATGCTTTCAATATTGGGATGGTGACAAATGGACAGGCTTATTTTCACAGGTACGCAAGTCATATTTGGACTACGATGTATAATGAATGTTGTGGTAACATCATTTTTTTTGCAGACCTCTATTGATGATTCGAGAGAGTTAATGATTGCGCAACTTATCTTTTCGGAAAGAAACAAGCTTGATGAAGTGAAAAACAAAGTTATTCGGATATCGAAGAAGAAGAAATAGATGCGATGCAGAGGAGTTTTGCATGTGCTTTATGACTTGCTTATGAATTTTATGTAACAGACTATGCTTCCGAATAGTTATATGTAATAGACTCGCACTTTTCCAAAAAATTTAATGTTCACATGATATTTTTTTGTTTACATGATTTTTGGTGTCGAATAGTTATATGTAATCATGCCGTCGTTAAAATTTTGTGCACTAAACTATGGCAGCACACTACGTGTTACTGAAAAATTATTTGACATAAAAAACGCCCGCCTCCACAACGTCTCTTAGTAAGCCCGTCGTTATCAAGCCCAACGGCGACTACAACAGCGCTTCGAGGACGATCGAAATCAGGCCCAACAAGGGCAGAATCGATTGCGCACATCGACGGGAAGTATTCAAAGGAGCTCGATTACGACGGAGCAGAGTATATAAACAGTCGTCGTCCCTTCGCCGCCGAGGTGGGACTAAACTTCCGTCGGCTGCGGGCGACGTGGACACAACAAGACGCGACGTGGGCCGCCCAAAAAGCGATGGGCGGCACGGTCTTCTCTCGCTCGACGCGCCGTGGGCCGCCCAAAAAAAGTGACGGCGCGGTCTTCTCGACCGCCCGACGCGCCGTGGGCGCCCGATTACCACCGCCAGACGCCGCGCCCGATGAAACCGACGCAAGTTTAGTCCCACCTCGACGGCGGGCGCATTTACGACTAGTTTATATACTCAGCTCCGTCGTTGTATTGAACTTCTCGACATTACCCCGCCGACTTGCAGCGTCGATGCTGCCTGTTGGGCCTGGTTTCTCCACGGCGTCCTCCGAACGCCCGCTGGTCGTGATAACGACGAGCTTACTAAGAGACGGCTGTGGAGACGGGCGGGCATTTTTTTCCTTTGTTAAAAATAATAGTACACAGAGTACTTCTTCTATTTTTGACAGCCGACGGACTGTAGCAAATACATGCAGAATTCATACAATAAGCAATGAATAGTGAATTTTATATCAACAGCAATGTTGTCTCGAACATAAAATTGTCACCACAGTAATTTTATTGTAGTTGATGAAAGTAACACGCCTGAAATGACAACGGTCCGTCGTTAATAATCATGTTTCACACATATAAAGTACTCAACACGAACAAAAATTTAATAAATGTTCTTCATATAAATGGAAGAGGTAAAACACTCGCATCGTCTTCACTTGAGTCTTCAAGCCCAGTTGCTGCACACAAAAAAATATGAGAATGAATGCACCGATAATGAAACAACAAAACTGACATAAATAAATAATAGACATACTCTTCATTTGTTCTGCATGTGCTCCTGTTATGACCTGAGCCTTTGCATAAGCTACATTTTCGTCCAGATTTCTCGTCAAATGCTTTAGGCCTCTCATTTTTTGTCACATCTGGGCCACCCTTACCGCGACCTCTACTGCTCGCTTAGGTGCGCCTTTGGTGGAAACATTTATCGGATCACGAACAAGAATATGATCTCGGTTAGGCTCAAATGGATTACTGTTCACTAAACTTCACTGAACATCATCTTCATTTCCTGAATATCCTTATTCACTATAACATCATCCGAGCTGCCATCAACTTGTCGAATAAGAAAGGATTACTGCATGCGACATGACAGGCTTCAAGATTTGATGGTCAACTCACTATATCTAGCTCTGTCCTCACCACTCGACCAACCCCACGCAAACAAATCGCTGGTGCGCTTCAATCGGCAGTCCAGCTCGTGCTTTTTTGAGAATCTTCGCAGGACACAACACTTGGGTATCACAGGTAAGTTCAGTGCATTCAAAACATGAATAATATGCTTACAAGGAAGCCCTTTGCGAGTCATACTTGCAATCGCACTTTATAGTTTCGCCGAGTTACTCGGCGATAGTCCACATTAAATCTGTGATCCTGTTATTCTTCCACGCAACCACAAATCTCGACTATCGGTCCCTCGCTACTATCAATTACCTCAAGCTCATGTACCTTCTTCATATCTTGTTGCAACATATAAAAGTTTGCTGCGTGAATGCTTTCGCAGCATACGACTCAATGGCCCGACACTCACCATCACATCGAAGAGTCTGTGATGCCGTAGTCATCATAAGCTTCATTCTCACGGAGGCGAACAATACAATTCTCGTAGTGTACAATCATGTCAACGATCGTCATACCATAGTCAAGATGAAGGTGCAGGCTGGAGTTCGAGACTCTCACTCCTCCGACATCGCATACCAAGGAAAAACCCACCGACAAATATGATGCAGCCCAAAGCGCCCTCTTCCTGTACATCCTATGGAGCCATGTTTTCGTTTTCTCCGTCGCCATTTGCGCACAAACGCGCCCATCTCTCCTCAAAACCTTATGTGTAGTGGCATAGTACAAGAATGCCCTAAACTCCTTCAATGACTTGTGGTTGAGGTGTTTCTGCATATTCTTTTCAATATGCCATGAACATAGACGATGCCACACGTCAGAAAGCACCTTCCTAATAGCCCTTATCATCGCTGCATCTCCATCTGTAATAACAGATTTGGGCCTCTTCCGACAGCTTAGCTTTCAAGAACGTGTTAAGCAACCAGACATATGTAGCCTCAGTCTCGAAACAATGGCGCAGGCGAATACAGTAGTGCAACGGTGGTTGTTCAGACCCACGAAAGGGATGAACGGCATTCCATACCTGTTCATCTTGTATGTGCTATCGAAGACAACAACATCACCATAGTCTAGATAATCCCGGCGTGACCGCGAATCACACGGAAAGAGGTTTTGGAGCCTGCCTTCAGCGTCAACCGTGTGCTCAAAGAAGAAGTCTGGATCTCTGTCCTTTCTGGTCAACATGATTCCTACGGCAGTATCAGCATCACCTTGTGCAAGCAATTTCATCTTCTCCCTATAGCACATGTTATACAGCTTTGTCCTCTGAAATGGTGACTTTGCATACGACCCATACCTGCTAACGATGTTGTCAAAGATGATATGTTTTCTTATCCCAGCTCCAGCCATAGCCAAGATCTCAGCTCTCTCAAATGCTTTGATCTGATTATGAGATCGGAGGAAAGGGACTTCGTCCGGTCGTGCAAGAGTGTGGCTGTGATCATCGGAGAAACTGCCGACATACCAAAGATTGAGCTTTTATCGCTTAATCACAAATGGGCTTCGATAAGAATCGACTCTCCGGTCTAAGCTCTGCGGGTCCGCCTTCCATGGTACGAACTTGGCTGTCGCTTTCTGCGGCGGAACAGAGATACCTCCTCAAGCGCGGAGTCCTTGCGCGATCCTTTGAAAATTTAAGCGAGTCCTTCCGATATCGAACCCACGCTCTCTCGCGTGCTTGTTGTAGAACGTGTAAACCTCGCCTAATGACCTGAATGTCTTTACCATCACTGCCCAATGCCTATCAAGTGACTCCTGCTGATATTCATCATAGCACATGTCAAGGTCAAACTGATCATCATCGCTGTGCTCATCATTCCCGCTTAGGACCATCAACACCTCCTGCAAAATATGACATATAACCTTGCATGTCAATCTCTTCTTATGTTCGTACTAACCATAAATAATGTAAAGAACTTACTTGACTACCGCCACACTACGAGATGCATGGACCTCGCTCTCGGCATTGTCATCATCTATATTATTACGCCATTGTCACCATTAGCATTTATCTGTGCACATTTAAAGTAACATAAGTGGTCATACAATTTTAATGTCAATCATTTTTCTACAAGTTTTTCAATATACCTGGCTCACACTATCTGCATAAAACTGTTCATCTACATCATATTCCTCATCGTCAAGATCGCCATGCACCTGCATAAATTTAAAAGGACATGTTAGGGTCAAATAACTAGTTTTTGTTCAATATGTTTTTCTCAACATTGAAGGTACTTACATTACCACTGCATTTATTCATCCCGACTCATATAGTTGTTTCCGGATGTTGGTTCGCATTCAATGACGAGGATCCATTATCGCTACCGAATCATCACCGACGATCCGGTTACTTGCTCCATCTATGCACATACAAATAAGGTGTGAGATCAATGCCAACATTCCACAAAAATCATCGAATACAGTAAATTCGCAACAGTGACATGACTATGTGGCATGCATACAAATTTGAACATACAAAATCATTATGAGGTCATTAAGAGGTCACTACTCTCTCTCTTATTTACCTAAGTAAGGAATCATTTTGCATTACAAAATGCACAAAATGCAATGGACAAATCATTATCATAAAAAGAACAAAAAGACATCCTAACCTCATCAGGCGCCGCCGAGGGTCCTCGCTGGGTCGACGCCGATGTGTTGCTGCCACCGACGCCGTGGAGGGCGCGTACCAGGACAAAACGGCGAAGCGAAGCTGGGCGTTTCACCGGCGACACGGCGTGTGGTCACTACGGACGCCGCCGGTGCTAGCGATTAGGCGGGCACGTCCGGGTCGACGCCGTGGCGGCGGTGGGACCACGGCGGCGCCGATGCCGCTTAGGGTTTTCAAGGCGGGATGGGGTGTCGGTTTCACGGCGCGTGGCTTGACTACGGACGCCGCCCGACGTCGTGGACGGCGATGGACCACGGCGGCGTTGATCCCGCTTAGGGTTTCGTGACGTGGAGATGGGGTGTCGGGTGGGCGTTTTTTTCCTTTCCCGATAGCAGTACCGAACCGCTAGCGCACGACGCGCAGGAGTACGGGCCGCGACGTACACGGGCGGCCGGCCCTACGACGGACGGCGGGTATAATGTACGTGTAATTTAGTATGGACAATACTGCCCCTTATACGTTTATTGGGGGGGGGTTGTACCGAAGTCCTTCTCTCCTAAATATAAGTCTTTTAGAGATTCTAATAAAGGACTACATACGGAGCAAAATGAGTGAATCTACACTCTAAAATATGTTGTGAGCTTTTTTACGGTACCCTATACTGCTCGGGGCGAGGTGGGCTAGTATAACTAAATCTCACCGTTGATTTCGTGTGGGCAATATGGACAAATTTTCAGTACGTGAAGGCCACAACGCGAATGTTGTTGGGGCAAGATGCCAGCCTATTTCGGAGTAATAGCTAGGACTTGACATAGCTTGCTCGCTCCCATGGCCGCCATGCTATATCTGACCTTGCTGCCGCCTGCCGCGTACTGCGACCCGACGCGGTAGTCTACCTTGGGGTCACGCCGCTATTTCTCGGTGGGAGCAAGACATGGTGGGCACGGCTCCGTCAGCGCCCTCCTCCGTCCTGCCCGGATGGCATGGCCAGACCACGAACTTCTATACACGGCATGCTTCTGCATCGACGGACAACGACACAAAGTGGTTTGGTCGCCACTATTGTGAACCAGGACAAAATGAGCCCGGTCCGGGGTATGCTCGGCCATGGGAGGGGCGCAGGCCAACGCCTCATGGCCTATTGGAGAAGAAGGGCACGGTCCAGGCCGAGGCCTACGCCAAGCTGACTAGTGCCGGATCCACGCACGGGAAAAAGAATTGGATTCAGGCTTGTCGAGGGAGGGAAGATAGGATGGAGAAGAGGACGATGCACTTCGATGGCCGCCGGAACTCTACCAGCGTAGGTGGACGAGAACAACGGGCGGGGTGGGTTGGGGACTTGGGGGCCGGCTGAATTGTAAAAGTCCAAAAATGCCCTCAGAACATATATACTGTTGGTCGAGAAGGATCGGTGCTACCTATACTGCTCGCCATGCTGTTGGTCCGATCGCAGCGGTACATATCGGTCATGGGCGTTGGATTTCGTGGATTAACGGTCCATATTCACTACAAGGTATCATAAAAGAGCTCGTTGTTTATATACATCCGTATGTAGTTTGTATTGAAATCTCTAACACTACTAGGGAAAAGCCTATACACAGAATCTTACCAGCAGCGCTCTTCAAAATACCACGCTACTGCTACTTAGCAGCAGCGCGTTCCGCCAAACGCTCTCGACTTGGAAGTAGCAGTGGCGCTGTGTAGCATACATCGCTACTGCTATAGTTGCCATGACCTTGGCCCCCGCTAGCTATAGTAGTAGCGACTTTACTATAGAGCGCTATCGCTACTCAGTTATAGTAGCGCGCTTTGGCAAACGCGCCACAACTATCCCTACCTTATCCCCACGCACGATCGGCCCTCTCACTCACACTCTTACTCTCGCCCGCGTCAACCGTCTGCCGTCGTCGTCGCCGCCGCCGCCGCCTTCGTTCGTCCGCCGAGGTACTCCTCCTTCCGTCCCTCCTCCATCCTCCTCGCACATCCTCCCTCCGCTGCGGCCCCCTCCCTCCTCCGCTGCCTCCTCCCTCCGCCTGCCGCCGCCCTCCTCCTCCTCCATGCAGCCTCCTCCCACCGCCTCGACCTCGCCGCCCCTAGCTACCTCTCCGTCGCCCCACCCCTGCCACTAGTTAGTACTAGATTTAGTAGTAGTAGATGTTAATTTAGGGTTAGCTAGTACTAGATGTTTCTTAGTTAGTACTATATTTTTAGTAGTAGTAGTGGTAGTTGAACTGCTTTAGTTGTAGTTGAACTAGTTTAGCAAGTAAATTAATAAACTAGTTGAACTAGTTGAATTAACAGAACTAATCTATTTTTAGTAAGATAATTAATATAACTAGTTGAACTACTTTATTTTTAGAAAGAACTAGTTTTTTTTTTCTATTTATAGTAAGTTTATATTTAGTAAGAGCTAGTTGAATTAATAAAACTAGTTGAACATGTCATGTTTGTTGTTAGTGATAACTTATATGGTTTCAGTGACCTCCGTCGTTCCGTCCATCGACCCTCCGACATCCCCGCCGTCGTCCCATCCACCGACCCTCCGACATCGAGGTGAGACCAGCCAAATATCCTTGTATATCTTGTGTTGTTGCTCAAATTGATATGTGGTTGCCCAAGTGGCCGTTCATGTTCAGTTTACATCTCCGAGTGGCCTATGTTTTGCGGAGTGTTGATTAATTTCCGCTCCGCAAATTTCAGGCGCCGATATGTCCTTTTTAGCAAAGGTCATGCCGGATTTTGTCGTGAATTCTGGCATGACTTGTGCTAGAATATGTACAAGTTTAATCTTTGAATTATGATTGTAGGAAATGTCGTACTCGGACGATGACGGTCTCCCGGGGAAGTGTAGCTGGTGCCACGACGATCGAGGTATGTGCGGCAGGTTCGTTCGGCTGGACGACGATCGGCGCTTCAACATTAAGCTCGAGGAGACCTTCGATTGTGAAACGGTACGCAACAACGACAAGTGTTTTTTTCTCCATTAAGCATGACTTCAACTATTTCAACGTCTAATTTTCATATTTTACAATTCGACTAGCTTATCCCATGCCATGCAAGACGCTATGTCTTGGAGAGGATGGGTTTTGAAGACCATGAAAATTTCGAAACAAAGAAAATACACCTAAGGACCTATCATGATATGGATTTTGAAGTAAATCTATACAATGCTCAGAGCGTAACCCATTTTGGTTGCCAAAATTGGGAAGCACTTTGCAAAATGTATGGTTTTTATGAGGGTATGATTATCACCATGGATCTTGGTGATCCTGACAGCGAGGAAGACAATATGGACATTTGGGTCCTTGTTGATACGCTTCCGATTGTACCGCTATGTGAGTTTCTCAAACATAGTTATTAACTAATTTATATTGTTTATTTCAAAATAGTTAATAGCTTATTTCCATTGACAGCTTATTTTGATTCTTCAAAGACTGTGCGGAAGATGGTAGATAAAACCCACTACACCGAAGGCACCCAATTAACGTATAAGGAGAAAAATCATCTGATCGCATTTTATACTCTTCTTGAGAATTACAATGACTATTATCAAACTCCTCCAAATTATGGTGAATACGTGCCACTAGTGCATGTGTTGAACAACGATAACTTCTCCGAGATACCCTGGTAAGATTTTTTAATATTACGACATCCGTGCATTTTTTGCATACTTCTAAAACTAGTACATCATTGCTAACTACGAAGTTATTATTATGTTTTTCAACAGAAACTCCCGATGGATTGTGTGCCTCATCTGATGTCTCTGCATGGTCGCCTCTCAGTTCTGAACATACTGCCAGGTAAATCTACGGAGCTCACCTGTGCATATCGGATTTCTAAAACCCGTGAACACATGATCATCAGAGAATGGAAGAAATGTATGGACATTCGCAAGGAGGTTCTTGGAAGTAACATTCAGCGAAAGGCAAGAATGGGAGACAGGCTAATCTCCATTCTCCATAATGGAGAGTCAGGGGCTATCTTGTTTTTTGTTATTTTACCTTAGAAAATGTAGTAGGTCTTAATCGAATGTAATAGGTCCTATGAGGTACAATATGTTTATTATGTGGTAATGTGTTAGAGTTGATAATGATGATCTTGAGGAGGTGTTATGTGATGTCAATGATGAAAACGATGATATTGAGGAGGTGTTATATGACAATGATGTATTATGATGCTAAGTTGTTAATGATATGATGATGATGATGATATTATTATATCATTGGGCGAAAGAACCGCGGATTAGTTTCAAGTGGACGGACATCCACTTGAAACTAGTCCACGGTTCTTTCACCCCATGATGTAATAACTCATTATGATGTAAAAACAATCTCTAAATTCCTGTTGTATAAAAACTTGTGTAAAGGTGTATGAATACAACATGAAAAATAAAAAAAAATAAAATACTAAATAATAGTAGTAGCGCGGGTAAGGAGAAGCGCTACTACTAACTACCAGTAGCGATGTTCTGAAGAAGCGCTGCTACTAAGTCAAATTAGCAGTAGCGTGGGGAAGACGCGCTATTGCTAAGCATTAGCTGTAGCGCCTTATCAGTAGCGCTCCTGCCCGCGCTACTGATAGGCCCAAAACCCGCGCTGCTGCTAGGCTTTTCCCTAGTAGTGTAAGAAGACTTATATTTAGAAATGGAGGGGGTATATATTAGCTATTCTGCTTCTTCTAGTGCTTTTCTACCTAGCAATTTTTACCAATCTGTGAACATGCACAAACTACTGAATGTCTAATAATTTTAATATATTGGGCAGTCACTTATGATGGTGCTGGGAAAGAGAGGTCACAAGGATCGGTCTGCACGCCTCGACATCTGTCCCCTGCAGTACTTCTTGTATGTCAGAGGATCTCGTTCCGGAACAAGGTGTGAAAGTGCTACGAGCTGAAGAGCCCGTAGATGCCATTGCTGCAGGTCAGGCGGGTATGTTGAGGATAGGAGATAGCAGTAACTGAGGTTATGTTGGGAGCCTAAGACTCCATAGTTGGCCACAGGTTGGTCAGTAATAGGGTGCTTTTGGCTCTGATTGGTCCGTTATATGCTCATCTAAAATTAACCTGTGTTTAATCTCTTATGCTTTTATATGACCATGATCATGCGTCTGTCAGTCATATAAGGTGGCGAGAGCATTAACCACGGCGTAGTTTATGCACAATCAGTAGGTTAATTAAGATAATGTAAAAAGGAAAAGTGATTGTGATCTCGCTGAATCGCTGTAGGTGCTGTTGCTAGAAGCATCTAGAACAAAACTAGTGCAGTACCATTTGGAAATCAAGAAGAAGTGCCAAGGAACTAGTTGTTACACGTGGTGAATCGAATGGACGTTGTGTGAGGCAAAACTAGGCACGTCACCTCGAATGGTAGTATGTTTGCTCGTCCGCTGGATGAAGGAGCTCTCGGTGGTATGCTTAGCACGATGACTTCCCGATTGTCTACTACAACAAGGTTTGCCCGGCTCCGGCGAGGGAGGGGCGATGACAGCGGCGCGCCTTCGGCTCGCTTCAGTGCTTGTAGTCGTCGCTAGGTAGTCTACGGATCTGGATGTAATTTCTATTATTTCTAGTTTTCGTTGTACTACTATGATTGAAGATGAATAGATTGAAAATTTTTCCGGCAAAAAAAGATGAGCTCTCAGTGGTGAGGGCATGGACAGATGGTCGTTCTCCAACGGCATGAACTGATCGCCGAATGCTTGTGGGCGGAACACGGAGCCGTCATACCTGAGGGATGTTCCAAAAAAAACCCCGTTACCTGACCGTTAGACCTTGTGCATACTGTGCTGAGCATCCCTCTCCTGTTCTGCTCCTGTGCTTGTAGCCATGCCAGTCTGTGCACATGGTTTTTGTGAGCTGCATGCACCCTGTAAATTGCTTTCTTTCTCGCTCTGTATATATCAATTAAAATGACACACAAGCTTTCGTATTCACAAAAAAGGATCTCACTGATGCCATGGCCATCATGCCTTCTGTATAGGGCATACGGTTATGCCTTTGGGCTATATGTGAGATATAATTCTGCAATCTATTTGGCGTTGGTGCAGTGTGGGTTCATGGAAAAACGGAAGAGGATGGTGAGGAGAAGAGGACGATCGTAGGAGAGGTAGAGAATGCATCTAGTCATGAGGGGTAGAGATGGTGCATGTACAATTGTTTTTACCTGACTATAAATCTGTACTTCCAGGACTCTAATCACGTTCGTTTACATGATCTGAACAGTATATTTAAGATTTAGAGTTTAAATTTACTTGTTTTCTATGAATTATCTTTATCTGGAATACGCCATATATTAAAGTAGAAGAATGGGTATAGAACCCACCACAATGTACACGATGTTACATGAGAGATGAGAGTGATATCACTCTCCATCCACTACCACACTCCTCTCAACTATACAAACTACTGATATCCCTGCCAACCGTAGCTAGATCAGCAAAGAAAGCGCCCAAATCTTCCTTGAGCAAGCCTGCCGATCTCCACGCTTTTCCTTCTTGTTCGATCATACGAAGTACCTGAGATGTTGAAGGTGATGCACCATCAAATACAATTGTGTTTTGATGTTTCCGTTATTCCCCTTGTGTTAGCGTTACGAGGGTCCTCAAAGCTTTCTATGTGCATCTGTTCGATCTCCTCGTGCTGCGCCAATCTACAAGGTGATCGTCTAGTGGGAGTCTGCCCATGATCCCCCAAAGCGCTCCGAATCGAGAACTGGACCGTGCGCGCAAAGACACATGTTAGCATGATGTGGTTAATCATCTTGTCATGACGATCTCATAGAGGGAATGAATCCTGGTGTGGTAAACCTCAGTGAGCAAGCCTGTCAGATGTCCAACATTGATGCCGGAAAGCCAACCACAAGAAGAAAAGGCATTGAAGCGGCGCCTTTTGTTTCCAAACAAAATCAGAGTATGGAGCCACCATTTGTCCCGCAAATTTCTGCGGATCATCGTGGAGACTCCATTGGTCTATGTACTTCTGACTCTAATCGCGTTTGTTTACCTAATCTGAACCATATATTTAACACCTAAAGGTTAAATATTAATTTTTTTTTTGGAGAAATTTATGTGTTCTCTGAGAATTAATGTGAAGGCTACATTAATGCATTTAATCAGTAATTATAAGATAGGAGTGAATGAAATGAGAAAAGACGGGTAGAGAGAAATAAATTATAGTACAAATCAATAGTAAGTCTAGCTGTGCATTCAATGTTGATCACATGGTTACACAGATGAACACCAGTTTCCTTTTTAGATACACTGCCATTAAATTATTTTCATGATATCATTCCTACCTTTCTTACTTATATTTCACTGGGTACGATGCATGCACCAGGATGCCACATAAGCCCTTCTTGGCGGGACCCGCACCACGGGCCATACGGATGTAGCCGTTTTCACCCCATTTTTCTCCCCATGAGTTTTTTATTATCCAGTAATCTATGCGTTTCTTGGGGTCATGATCATCGGTGGTGCCATAGCCCACCACCGTCATTCCGTGGGTCTGATTCGTCCCACACGGACCCACAAAGACACCTCCTCCATAACGTCGGAAGCTCTTTGTGTCAAGCAACACAACGACAGGTTGGGCCGCCACCGCCTGCAGCAATGCCACCTCATCATTATTAGGCACCCATTTGAAGCCGTCTATGGTGACGACAGGGTTCTTTCTTTTTGGCACCAAGCAATAGCCATGCTCACCGGCAATGTATGGGTAGTCAGCCTCTGTGGCGATGCCGCCGTTGTTGATAATGTACCTGAAGGCCGATGGCACTCTGCCGTTACGACAGCCAAAACTTCTCTTGTCACAGTCTATGAGCTGTTGCACGGACAACGACTTCAGACTCCTGGTCCTTATGGAGTTGATGCCCTCCACTGCCGCCGCCGCCGCGAAGGCCCAACAAGCTCCGCACCCTCTCTGGATCTTCACGCTTGTCACTGCCGACGGGCGTTGGTCATACCCTGTCATCCGCCAATCAACAAACATTGGGAAGTCGTTGCGCGCTGCAACGGCACCCTGTGTGAACCGGCCTTGGCGTCGCTTCCCGCCATCTGACAGGAGGTCAGAGCAGCGACCGTGCGTGTGGTCAATCTCTTCATCGGTCATGTCACCAAAGAGGTTGAGGCTCAGCTTGTAGGGTGCGTCCCCTTGGTTGAATTTGTGGATCATGTGAGCATTCTCCTTGAATACGCTGAAGCGCATGGCCTTGTCATGAAGGTCACGCCTCACATTGTGATGCCCAGACCAGCGCTCGTACAGTGCCCATAGGGACTCCTCTGACGTCAAGTCTCTATCAGTGATGTCCATAGAGCTCGCCACAATCATAGCGGCAGCAAGCACAACGGCCATGAGTAGTATTATTGCAATTTCTCTTGCCATTGTAAGTACTAAGCGGTTGCTTCAAGTGTCCTAGGTATCTAACTGTGTAGCGCAGAGTGTCCTAGGTAGCTTTCATCCTCCTTATATAGCAGAATTCTCGTGGTGCACACACAGTTTCTGTGTATACCCTGAATAAACTAGGAGTTGCTGAAGTAGTGAACCGACCATAGGCAAGGTTATCATCAGAAAATTTCGAGGTACACAATGAATCTGGAATCTGCTAGTAATTGTTAGAGATATTTGTGCATATGTAGCACATATCAAAGTAGTCTATCTCTATATATGTATTTGAGTTTATCTATATCTATATCTATCTATCTGCGTATACTCTGAATTTAAAAATGGTGAAGTAGTGGACCGATCGTGTAGGCAAGGTTGTCACTAGAAAATTTTGGGCTACAAGGTGAAGCTAGTAGTAATTGCTAGAGATATTTGCACATATCTAGCACATATCAAATCTGTCTATCTCTATATCCATATCTATCTATATATCCATATGAAATCTGCTAGTAATCGTTAGACATATTTGTCATATGTAGCACATATCAAAGTAGTCTTATCTCTATATATGTATTTGAATTTATCTATATCTATATCTATCTGTTTATCTATCTAGCTATCAGCGTATACTCTGAATTTAAGAAATGGTGAAGTAGTGGACCGATCGTGTAGGCAAGGTCGTCACTAGAAAATTTTGGGCTACAAGGTGAAGCTGGTAGTAATTGCTAGAGATATTTGTACATATCTGGCACATATCAAATCTTTCTATCTCTATATCCATATCTATCTATCTATCTATCTATCTATCTATCTATCTATCTATCTATCTATCTATCTATCTATCTATCTATGCACACATAGGGTGAAGTACAAGAAAAATAAATGAAGATTAGTGAAACACATACTCGGCGAAACCCTATTTAACTTCGGTGAAGAGTAAGCCGAGTGTTACACCCATAATACGGTCCTCAATTTCATTTGGAACGGCTTAAGCCGTGTAAGCCGAGTGTCACTTCACGCCTATTCGGCTTATATATAAGCCGAGGATAAAACATAGGTTCTTGGCAGCATGTATGATGACCGGATGTCACTAAAGGAGTGTTTGATGATTTTCTGTACACATTAAACCACATGTCTAGAAAATAGACAATTAAGCATCTTTGGAACACCCCTCAGAGTTGCTTGCTCCATGGGGCGATACTTCGGCCCAGTTCTTTTGCCAGAATGTGGGGATTCTCCTAGAATCCGGCCCCTACCCAGCTTCTCCTAGAATCTTTGAGCCACATTTGTTTTACAATCCTATCTAGTTAGGGTCTAATTAGATAGGATTGTAAAACAAATGGGCCTCAAAGATTCTGGGAGAAGCTGGGTAGGGGTCGGATTCTGGGAGAATCCCCAGATTCTGGCAAAAGAACTAGGCCTTCTTCAGGCTGCACGCAGGTTGATGTGCTGAAACAAGCCAAACCAAAATGTTTTCACCAAACAAAGTTTGTTTGTTTCGGCGCTCGAAGTCTATTTCATCATGGGGAAGAATATTTATTTTATGTTTTTGATGAGTTTTAAGTGCAGATAATATGCACAAAGACTTTCATCGATCTTGATTTGATTATAACCTGACAACCAATCCATGAAGGATAGGGCACCATAACCTGTAGTGGCATCAACAACCATCTCAGTGATGGGTATAGGGAAATCATCTTTGGGACAAGCACGATTTAGATCTCTAAAATCGACACAAATTCGCAATTGCACATTCTTTTTCGTAATAGGGACAATATTAGCTAACCAGCGTGGATATTGTACCTCCTTTATGAATTCTGCGGCGATAAGCCTATCGACCTCGGTAATAATGTCATCTTGTAGTTCTGGGCGAAAGCGGCGCGAATGCTGCTTTACTAGCCTCGAGGATCGATAGCAAGATTGTGAGTGGCGACTTAAGGGTCGAGCCCTGGCATTTCTTTGTAGGTCCATGTGAAACAATCCCGAAAATCCATTAGGAATTGTCGATAACTTTCTCATTCTTGTGGTGTGAGGGAGGCACTAATGAAAGTCGGACGTGGGTCCTCCTCTGTACCGAGATTGATTTTGACTAGCTCATCAACAGTGCATTGTCCGCCATCTTCAGGCTGAGTTGGGGCAGGAGCAACATTGATTACCTCTCCTTGCTTAATTGTCATGGCCTTATGAACGTGAGAAGAAGACAGTGTTCATTCTCCATCCCATAGTCCATTTGCAACAACATGAAAGGAACGAAACTGATGAGAAGTTTGATATATATAATTACCATCATCCTCATCAGATGTTGTTTCTTTCTCTTCTTTACCTTGGTCATCATTTATGTGCGCCATATTACATATAAATTTGTGGTTAACATCACATTCTTCATCCTCTCTTTCAGAAGATTCTGAGAGGACATAACCGAAACCGTACTTCAGTTGGCTTTTCTTACTTCTCTTTTTAATGAGCGTTTCTGTTTGATTCCACCACACTTCGCAAATGGCAGGAGGCGATGGCAACCTGCAATTTTGAAGTTTAATCCCGGATTGCTCTAATAAGCGTACCATTATAGGTTCAACTTTCATAGTAACCAATGCTTCCTCTATCAAAGCGAGAGGGGTAAAAATGGGGAATAGAATCACATGGTTTTACCTGTGGTACCTTATAAAATAATGTAGGACTGGAGTTCTTGTATTGGCCTGGGATCAAGTGAACCTCCAATGGCATTGTCATATATACATACAATGATGGGGGTTGTTTAAGTACACGCCCCTTTGTTTTCTGTATTTCGTCTACCCTTATTCTTACTCTCCCTTCCGTTGGTGTCACTTTTTCGAAAAGGGAGTTTGTGGGTGTGTGTAACACCTCAGAGGGAGTTGATACATCTCCAATGTATCTATAATTGTTTATTGTTCAATGCTATTATATTATCTATTTTGGATGTTTTATATGCATTAATATGCTATTTCATATTATTGTTGGGACTAATTTATTAACCTAGGGCCCAGTGCCAGCTTTAGTTTTTTTCCTTGTTATTGAGTTTTCCCTAAAAGGAATATCAAACGGAGTCTAATCGGAATGAAACCTTCGCGATGGTTTTTCCTGGACCCGAAGACAAACCAGAGACTTAGAGATCAAGTCGGAGGAGCCGTGAGGCGGCGACAAGTGGGGAGGGTGCGCCCAGGGGGTAGGACACATCCCCACCCTTGTGGGCCCCTCACAGCTCACCTGGCCGACCTCCTTCGCCTATATATTCACATATATACTAGAAACCCTAGAGGGGGCATCGAAAACACTTTTCCACCGCTGTAACCTTCTGTATCCGCGAGATCCCATACGGAGGGATTTTCCGGTTCTCTGCCAGAGGGGGATTCAACCACGGAGGGTATCTACATCATCACCATTGCCCTTCCGATGAAGCGTGAGTAGTTTACCACAGACCTACGGGTCCATATCTAGTATCTAGATGGCTTCTTCTCTCTCTTTAATTCTCAATACCATGTTCTCCTCGATGTTTTTTTGGAGATCTATCTGATGTAATCTTCTTTTGCGGTGTGTTTGTCGAGATCCGACGAATTGTGGATTTATGATCAGCTTATCTATGAATATTATTTGAGTCTTCTCTGAATTCTTATATGCATGATTTGATATCTTAGTAAATCTCTATGAACTATCGGTTTGGTTTGGCCAACTAGATTGGTTTTTCTTGCAATGGGAGAAGTGCTTTGCTTTGGGTTCAATCTTGCGGTGATCTCACCCAGTGACAGAACATGGGGTTTGGGTAGCGAGGCACGTATTGTATTGTTGCCGTCGAGGATAAAAAGATGGGGTTTTCATCATATTGCTTAAGTTAATTCCTCTACATCATGTCATCTTACTTAAAGCGTTACCCTATTCCTCAAGAACCTATTCCTCAAGAACTTAATACTCTAGATGCAGGCAGGAGTCGTTCGATGTGTGGAGTAATAGTAGTAGATGTAGACAGGAGTCGGTCTACTTGACACAGACGTGATGCCTATATTGCATAATCATTTCCTTAGATATCTTCATAACGTTGCGATTTTCTATGAATTGCTCGACATTAATTTGTTCACCCACCGTATTATTTGATTTCAAGAGAGAAGCCTGTAGTGAAACCTATGGCCCCTGCTCTATTTTCCATCATATTAGTTTCCGATCTACTATTTTGCAATATTTTACTTTCCAATCTATAAACCAAAAACCAAAAAATATTTTACCTTTGTTTATTTATCTCTATCAGATCTCACTTTTCCAAGTAACCGTGAAGGGATTGACACCCCCTTTATCGCGTTGGGTGCAAGTTGTTTGATTGTTTGTGCAGGTATTGGTGATTTGTGTGTTGTCTCCTACTGGATTGATACCTTGGTTCTCAAGCCGAGAGAAATACTTATCTCTACTTTGCTGCATCACCCTTTCCTCTTCAAGGGAAAAACCAACGCAAGCTCAAGAAGTACAAGGAAATTTTTTGGCATCGTTGCCGGGGAGATCTACGCCAAATCAAGACACACCAAGTACCCATCATAAAACTCTCATCTCTTGCATTTCATTATTTGCCATTCGTCTCTCATTTTCCTCTCCCCCACTTCTAAAACGTTTTCAGAAAAACACAAAAAGATTTTCCTTTTATTAGCCCATCTTCCGTTCGTCTTTTCGTTTGCCTTTATGTCTTACTTGGATTGTTTGCTCGTTTGCTTGGTATAATTGCGTGTTTATTGAAAATCAAAAACAAAGTTTATGGATCCACTTAAAGTTTTCTAATTGGATCATCTTAGATCCATATGTGCTCGTGCTGAAACCGCAACTAGTTTAGTTGAGGTAAAATCTTTAGATGAGCATGCTCATTTTGTGCGTCACCGTTTGTCTGAAAAGGGAGACTCTTAGGGAATCAAATAATTTTTTTGCTTTGTTATGCTTGGAATCTTTGTGAACTTTGTGACTTTAGTTGTTGCTCTAAGAACCCTAAAACACACCTTCCCTACCTATGTGAGTTTAATGATAATTAAATTTATCTTCTTATGAGAAGGGTGTTTATAATTACTATGATATCGAACAAATTGAAGAATTTGTTGCTTTTAAGGGTGCTTATGAAGTTGCTTATTTCATTGAAAAGTATGATATTACTCTCTATAAATTTGAAATTTTGGACATACTTAAATATTTCTATGAAAACTATGCTCACAATGCATATTTCAAAGAAATTATTGAGAGAATGATTGTTGCTTTGGAAGAAAATAATGATATACATGAATCTATAGATAATTATGATTCTGTTGATTTGATTGAGATATCTTCCCTTTATGAACATGATGCTTGCTATTCTTATGGCCATGATGCCAATTTTTATGGAGATGAATTTGCTATAGTTCCTTATGTTAAACATGAGAATATTGCTACTCCACCCATACTTGATAGTTCCTTGATTCAATAGCATGATTTCAATGATGTTATTAGAAATTCTATTAATGTCAATTGTGTTAATGATATGCAAAACCCTAAGCTCGGGGATGCTAATTTTGCTATGTCTACTACTTGTAGCAATGATCATGATTGGGTTGATTCTTCTTATAATCTTGAAAATTTATTTATGCCCCATGATGAATATAAGGTTGATAATAATGTTTGCAATAATATTGAAAGTAGGTTTTAAAGAATGTCAACTTTTGATCCCACTACTTTGGAGATTGATCAATCTTATGAAATTTTTGATAAAAGTGGGTTTGGAGAAGTAATGACTTTGTTCTATGTTAATCCCACTATTTTGAAAGAGTGTCAACTTTGCATGCATGTGGATCATGTAGAGAATATTTTATGTGAAAGCTATATTGTTGAATTTGATTATGATCCTACATGTAATTATTATGAGAGAGGAAAATATGGCTGTAGGAAATTTCATGTTACTAAATTACCTCTCGTTATGTTGAGATTGCTACTGGCTCTTTCTTCTTCCTTTCATATGCTAGATCTTGCTTGTCTTGCTAATTTGTTTTCCTATAAAATGCCTATGCATAGGAAGTATGTTAGACTTAGATGTGATTTTCACATGCTATATGTTGCTCCTTTTCTGCTTCAAGTCTTGTCTTTCATGTGAGCATCATTAAATTAACCACGCCTAGCTAAAAGGCTTTAAAGAAAAGTGCTTGTTGGGAGACAACCTAATATTTTTATTTTCTGTTTTTGTGAAAATACACGTTATTACTTCTGTAGTATTTGTGTTTTGGTGTTTTAATTAGTGTTTGAGCCAAGTAAGACCTTTGGGATGCCTTATGACGATCATTGATTTAATTTTGCTGAAAAATAGAAACTTTTGCGCCCAGTGCAAAATTTTCAATAATTCACTGGAATGTGAAAACCTTCTGAAATATTTACACAAAATTGATATTCAAATTCCGCATGTCGTCCTAATATTTCAGAACTTTTAGAGTTACAGAAGTATGCAACGTTTTCAGATTGGTACAGACTGTTCAGTTTTTGATAGATTCTATTTTTTATGTGTTGTTTGCTTATTTTGATGAATCTATGGCTAGTATTGGGGGTATGAACCATGGAAAAGTTGTAATACAGTAGATATTATATCAATATAAAATAAGAATGATATTACAACAGTGCCTTGAGCGGTTATTTGCTTTGTTTTACTAACGGATCTCACGAGTTTTCTCTTGAGTTTTGTGTTGTGAAGTTTTCAAGTTGTGGGTAAGGATTTGATGGACTATGGAATAAGGAGTGGCAAGAGCCTAAGCTTGGGGATGCCCAAGGCACCCCAAGGTAATATTCAAGGACAACCAACAACCTAAGCTTGGGGATGCCCCGGTAAAGCATCCCCTCTTTCGTCTTCGTCTATCAGTAACTTTACTTAAGGCTATATTTCTATTCACCACATGATATGTGTTTTGCTTGGAGCGTCTTGTATGATATGAGTCTTTGCTTTTTAGTTTGCCACAATACCCTTGCTGTACACACCTTTTGCGAGGGACACGCTTGAATCGTGATTTATTAGAATACTCTATGTGCTTCACTTATATCTTTTGATCTAGGCAATTTTGCTCTAGTGCTTCACTTATATCTTTTTAGAGCACGTCGGTGGATTTATTTTATAGAAATAGTTGAGCTCACTTCCTTCACTTATACTAAGTATTCCATAATTTCGTCCTAAGTAGTCCATAATTCTGTGCCTTGGTTAACGTGCTGAAAATAATACACCTTAGATAAAGGAATGGAGGGAGTATTATTTTGAGAGTCTTTAAAGAAGCATGGTAATTTGCTTGGGTTATGAATTTATTCCTAATATGATAGGCATCCAAGGGAGATATAATAAAAACTTTCATATATGGAGAGCACTGAATGCTATGAAAAGTCGGATTCACTAGTACGTGTCGGTGCTATACAAACGGTTTTTAACCCCTTTCCGCGATGCATTTGGAACCGTCGCTTAGTGAGTGACGGCTAATGGGGGTTCCTTCCCACACGACCCAGAAACCGTCGGGGATATGCCCTCCTGGCACACACGCTCGGCAAAATGAGGTCGTGTGCGACCGGCGAGCGCTCAAATACAGAAATACCTACAGTAGAGCTAAAAAAAATACAATTATATAAGCAAAATTGTTTCCGGTCGCAAGTACATCCCACACAGTCAGTTCCCGTTAAACGTTCCCATTCGTATGTACATCCCTCACAGTCGCTCCAAGGAAAACGTTTCCGTTCACAGGTACATCACACACAATTTTCCCCGTTAAATCGTTTGTGATAGCGTTGCCATTGCAGAGGATATTAACAATTTTATCGTTTGCGTTATTGAATGCATCACACACGGTCCGTAGAAGAAACTGTGTGGCAAAGGCTGTCCATCACACACAATTTTATGTGGTAAACATTTGCGCAAGGTGGCCTAACGCAAACAGTTTTCAAGAGAAGGTCGTGTGTGATTGTTCATTGATCCAACATGGTTTATTCCTAGAAACTGTGTGCGTTTCTTGAGGTCATCGCCCACGGTATTTTCTTAATAACCGTTTGCAATAACAAAACCCAATTAGCAGGCTAATTCGCCATTAGCAGGCTAATTGCACTATTATTAATAATTCATTTATTAATCTAATTGACATTCATATTAAGCACATAATATATTTCATTTCCATATTAAGGAAGCATGATTTCATAACTGAAATACATCAGAGTACAACATGACATAGCTTCAGCACTCAGCTACCCCATTACACAACTGCACCAGCGCCAAGTTTCACATGCAACATGTAGAACCTTTCGAAATTAGCATCATAGACGGTACATAGACAGATGCATCTCATCTAGAAAACTACTGAAGCGAAAGGCGAATATTGATCCTTCATTCATGTTGAAGGTCTTTGCAACTTTAGGCCAGTGCCTGTGGATGATTGACCGTCCATCCTTCGCCCTCTTCAGGAACACTTCAATATTGAACCGTGGGTGTTGTATGAATACCTTCCTCGCCTCCTGACCATAGAGGTGGTTTGAGAGGTAATCATAAGTGAACTGCTTTGGAAAGGCCTAAAGCAAGGATGTACATAAATATCTTCTCTATATTGGAAATGGGGCAAAGGAATAAAAAATGCAAGTTATAATAGTGAGTACCATCTTGTAGTGAACTGATGTATTCTTCATTGTGCAGACAAAGATCTTTGTTGTTTCTTGTCGCTAATTTCTTTATCCTAACAATCTTTCTGAGTTTCTTGACTTGATTGACATTCATGAACAACTCATTTCCCCATATGCAACTGAAAAGCATGTATGCTACAAAAAAATCATGAAGGCACTCTCTATGGATTATGAGAAAATAAATGTTTTTTCGAAGAATTGCCTTTTGTTTAGGCACGAGTATGCGGATGAAAAGTATTGTAGGGAGTGCGGTTCGTCTCGGTACCTTAGGTGGTTGGCGAGGATGGTGAGAAAAGGCAGCTAGCCATCCCCGCTAAGGTTCTTCGGTATCTCAAGTTCACAGAAAGACTGCAACACCTTTTCATCACGGAGGAGTCTCCCAAAATGATGAAGTGGCACAAGGAAGGTATAAGGTACAATCCAATAAAATCGTACATCCATCAGAAGGCGAAGCATGGAAGTTGTTCGATGAAGAATACCCCGAGGAAGCAGCCGAGGCTGGGAATGTCATAATAGCCATATCAGGTGATGGGTTCAATCCATATGGTATGTCGTCCAATCCATACAACTGCTGGCCCGTGTTTGTAATTCCGCTCAATCTCCCTCCCGGTGCCCTAATGCAACGCAAGACCATGTTCTTGTCACTCATCATTCCAGGGCCTGAATACCCGGGGAAGCAATTGGGTGTGTTTATGCAGCCCCTGGTGGATGATTTGCACCATTCTTGGTACTTTCTGAGGTTGACATACGACCGGATCTGCAGAGAAATTTCTTGATGAAAGTTTGGTTGCACTATTGCATGCATGACTTTCTCGGCTATGCTCTATTCTGCGGATGGCGTACTAGTGGGAAGATGCCATGCCCAGTGTGCATGCAGGCTCTGCGAATGATTTGGCTTAGTAAGGGTGGCAAGTATGTACATTTGACCTGCATCGACAGTTCCTCCCTCTAGACCATCCAGACAGGGAAGGCAAGAAGAACTTCATGAAAGGCCGGGTTGTTCATGAAGTAATCGAGATTCCAACATTTTCGGGGGCAGATGTTCTTGCTTAGCTGAAAGCTCTCAAGCCTAAAGTCAAAGGCAAATGCAAAGCCAAAGCCAAAGGCTTCAAGGGGTATGGTGAGACGCACAACTGGACTCGCATTACCCCCTTCTCGCAGCTTCCCTTATTTCAAGGACCTCAACTTCCTTACAACATTGATGTGATGCACACTGAAAAGAATGTCGCAGAGTCCCTTTTTCGCACGATCTTCTACATTCCTGATAAGACGAAGGATAACGTTAAAGCTAGAGCCGGTCAACAGAGAATTTGTGATAGACCACATCTAAACATGAAGCCTCCCACAGGCAGTCAAAAAAACTGGTTCAAGCCAGATGCTAACTTTGTCCTTAATCCGCCAGAGAAAAAGGAAGTACTTATCTGGTTGAAACACATTTTGAAGTTCACCGATGGTTACGCATGAATATAAGTAAGGGAGTCAATCTTTCAACGGGCAAAGTGACCGGCCTGAAGAGTCATGACTACCATGTATGGATTGAGCAGATAATGACGGTGATGGTTTGAGGCTATGTCCCCGAGCATGTCCGGCGAGTGCTTGCCGAGCTAAGCCATTTCTTCCGCATGCTCTGTGCTAAAGAAGTAAGTAAAGACGTGATTGAAAAATTGCAGAAGAAGGCACCTGAGTTGATAGTCAAGCTAGAGAAGATCTTTCCGCCATGCTTCTTTACTCCGATGACACATCTCATTCTGCACCTCGTGAATGAGGTATTGTTGGGGGAGGGGGGGGGGCTGTGCGGAACCGCTGGCATTATGACCCTGAGAGATAGAACAAGCATCTCTGACAGAAATGTGGAAACAAAGCTAATATTGAAGCTTCCATAGCTGAGGCAGTTATCCCGGAGGAAGTGTTAGACCTCAGGACATCGTACTATCCAGACCATGTTCCCCATGTGCATAACAAGGTGCCTCGATACAATATAGAAGAGCCCAAGTATCAACCCATGCTCCATCTATTCAACGTGCAAGGTGGGAGGGCTGGGGCCTTGAAATCTTATAACATGCCACGACAAGAGTGGGATGACATCATGTTCTATATCCTGCACAACATCAAGGAAGTTGAGGAAGTATGGATGAGGTAATACCACTACACCATTCCTTTATGTCTTCCACAACATCATGTTCTATGTTCACTTAGTCCCGGTCTAACACCGCTTTTCTTCTTTTAGTGACATGGTAAGCTACCGGACCCGAACGAAGACGATTACTACAACATTAGCCCCATGACATACGAGGGGGTGTTCTATCAAGAGCAATCTGATGATGATGTGGTCAGAAACGATGACGCTAGACCATTGGGTGATGATGATGTGGATCCAAACGACAACGATGCACGGAATGATGGTGAGACCATTGTCAATGAAAATGGCATACTTATGCTAGAAAAGTTAAACAAAGACGCTGACGACAAGGAAGAACCTCCACCTTTGTGAGACAACGAAGATGATATGATTGATAGTGATGATGAGACCGATCGAGAAAGAGGTTACGACAGTGATGATTCGTATGGGTTCTAGCAGATCTACGTTTCAAGTCTTTTTTTCTATAGTTTAGGAATATGCCTTTTTATGTTTTTTTATTAATGTGTTTATTATTCCTTATTATTATGCCTTTTCCTTCATTTTATTAATGTACTAAGTGTTTATTCTCTTTTCAATGCAGGTTCGTGGAACATGGGCAAGGGGAAGGCCGACGGCGTGGGTTTCCTACGCAAGGTCATCATCCTACCTAGCCGGAGTGGTCGAGCACGTAATCGTCCCCCGTGACTACTTGTTGATGACTCCTCGCAGGGAGGTCGAGCGAGAGGTGCCCCTAGAGGAGGAGGGGGTGGGGGAGAGCCCCTAGACGGCGAGGGGGTGGGGGGAAAGGCACTACAGGGGGTCGCGGCCAGAAAGAGCGCACCCTCACCGACTTAGGGGTGTTGTCTTCGAGGCCCTCCTCTAGTGAGGTACCCTCTAACGAGGTGGAGGAGGAGGAAGAGTAGGAGGAGGTTCAAGATGGGGCCGAGGAGGAGGTTGGGGAGGAGGACGAGGAGGAGGAGGAGGCAGGTGATGAGGAGGAGGCAGGTGAGGAGGAGGGTGGCGGCGGGGATGATGGTGGTGGCGGGCATGATTGTGGTGGCGGGCAGGGGGTTGGCAACAAGGGATGGCTGCGTGGTAACGCAAAGCTACCAAAGCAGATTCCTGCTACTGAGGAGCAGAAGTGGCTCATTGAGCCCACGGGGAAAGATTAAGTGCCACTTTATAATAATTTCATTCTTTTGCTTGTCACATGCTCATTCCGGTAGTTATTTATTTTGCTTGTCACATGATAATATTTCATTCCTTTGCAGCAACTGGATATATCCTAAAGGGGCCCGTATTCCCAATGGCCTCATCACTGTCTTGCTGAAGTTACACTGGCCGAGGCTGTACTGTCCTGATCTAGTCAGGCTCCCGGACCGTCGAGTTTTGGCCATGAGCTGGGACCACTGGTAAGCGGCCCTCCACGCGGACCATGAGACCCATGCCAAGGCCATGATCACTACTTTCTGGGTGAGTTCTCTTCAGAAGCACAAGTCCATTCTGGTTTCATGAATGATTTAACTCATGGCTTCTTCCATTCTTGTTTCATGCATGACTGTAGAAATTCTATCGAGTTCTTCCGGAGCACAAGGACAGAGCCGACCAGATCGTGCCGCGCCAAGCCAAGAAGAAGGCCCGCCAGCTCTAGTACGAGGTGTGCTGGGTGGCCATCTTGACATACTATCACGAGGCTCTTGGTGTGAAGATGACCAAGGAAGAAGCACAGAGGATGGGCATTACCTTGGAGAGGCACGAGTACTTGGCGGTAAGTATAAAAGATTTTTCATTCCGATGTTTGTGGTACATTTCACCGTTTCGTGTTGAGATGCCATTATGCTTTCATTATGTAGGTGTTATGGAAAAGACGAGTCCTGGGTGGCATTTGTGGATCTTTGGTGTGATACAGATGGAGCCTGAGCATCTATGAGCATAAAAAACAAGGCTAACCGAGGGAAGGAGGGAGTACTGCTCAGGGAAACCGAAACCACTTTATCCACAAAACACTTAATGTATGATTAACCTCATTAAACATTCTTCTTCTTCTATTTACCCTCACTTTATTATGTATGACTAACCTCTGTTTGGTGGTGCAGGAGGAGAAACTGAAGCGGCCGCTCTCACACATGGAGGTGTGGGAGATCGCCCGTACGCGGAAGGACTCCAAGCCTGGCGATCCCAAGTACAACGGCAAGAAGACCATGCACAAGAAGAAGGCCTACTGCGATGGGTATCTGAGCTTACATCCTAGCACACCTGACCCCATTGCGGCGGATCTGGACGAGAGGGTGGTGGTGGGCATGGGGCCCAAGGAGCACGGTCGGGAGGCGGTTCTGGATGTTGTGATCACTCCTTCTATCTCCTACACACAGCTTCGAGCTATAGACCCGAGCCTGAGCCAGCGCAGGAGCACGCCCATGACCAGTGCGCAGTCACAGTCCCTCTTTCAAGAGCAGCAATCTGTAAGTATTTTCCCTCTTATCTTCATTGCTCACTTTATTTTCCACATTGAGTAGTTTTATGACTTCCATCATGTCATACTGTAGGCCTACATGGAGTACACATGCCAGGAGACCATGGCGTGGCACTAGTGCCTTTTTGCATTCCATGAGCCGAACAATCGCATGATGCAGCATGCTTTTCAGGAAATGGCGGCCGGCAGGGTTCCTCAATTGCAACCAGCAGCATCTCCTCCACCACAACCAACACTGCTTACCTTTGAGGAGTTTCTAGCACAGAATGTTGGCCCCTCGCCGGTTAGTTCATCCCCAATCTATTCACCCAAAGCATATCGTTTATTCAACACAGTCATATATCCCATTAACATGTCTTTTCCACATCCAGGGAACCGGTGGATCTACCGTTGGTGGTGGTCTTCGCAGCACTCCCGAGTCACGGAGCGCGATCACTTCGATCCACGGAGGCGGAGGCGGAGTCAGTGGCGGTGGCGGTAGTGCTACCGCTAGCAGTGACGACCGGGGCTTCGGCGGACTTGGCGGTGACGACCTCCGCGGTGCTCGACCTCCTGGCGCATAGGGGTCTTTGGGTGGCTTGTGGCAGTCTTGGGTGACTTGTGCTCGACCTCCACGATACTTATATGCTTGTGATGTTACTTATTGTTGTTTGTGAAATTCCTATATGCTTATGCTTTGTGATGCTTCTTATCTTGTGTGATGATGCATATATTGTTGTGTGATGCTGCTCCTTATTGTTGTGTGATGCATATATTGTTATATGCTTCTTATATATGATGTATATATTAAAATGAATTGAGCTGAAAAGAAACAGAAAAAAGAAAAAAAAACAGACTAAAACTATGCCAGCCTGAGCTCCCAGTAGCCGCCACGTGGCACCTGAATAGTTTTAAACTACGCCGACGTCTAGGCCGTCGGCATAGGTGCCACATGGCATCTACTGGGAACTCCTGGGGCAGGGCTATGCCGACAGCGACTGCCTAGCCATCGGCATAGCCCTGCCTCAGGTGCCCACCTGGCCCCACGTGACAGACCTATGCCGACGGCCTGCCGTCGGCGTAGTTTAGAACTATGCCGATGGCTAGGCCGTCGGCATAGGTCTGCCACGTGGCGACCCTTGATTGGGCAGTATTTGACGGCGCCGCCAACAACCACCGTTAGGCTAGGGACTATGCCGACAGCTCGAGCCGTCGGCATAGATGTATGAACACCGTCGGGATAGCATCTATGCCGACGGCCTCCGGGGTACGCCGATGCATATGTTGCCGACGGCCCTATAAAGACGGGGCCGTAGGCATAGGCATGTCCCGACGGGAATCAGGGCTATGCCGACGGCCAGGGCCGTCGGAATAGGGGCCAATTTCAGTAGTGAATGAGGCAAAAAATTTGTCTCAGTTTCGGAAAAAAAATGCACGTTTAAGTATCATACTCATGTGTACGTACGTACATACATGCCTGTACGCGCTTGTACGTAAAAGATCAAAGGAGTATAAATAAACACGTACACATCGATTGGTTAATGCATGAATTAAAGCTGAGGCCATTCGCATGCATGCGTCCCGTGGTCATGGCTGGTGCGACGTGTTCGCACGTGCGCCTTTCATGTAAAGGGCATGCAACTCCACTGTCGCTTGATCCCATGCGACATCAACCCTGTCACCCACCTCCTTAATTAGTAGTACAGTTATATACATTGAAGTTATCATTTTTAGTTTGGGCGCTTTATTAGTTCTGAACAGTGGTGTGCGAGGAAGTATAGCTTTCACCAAGTCTTTTTTTTTGTAGCCGGCACACCGGAACCCGATATTGTCGAAACAATTTAAACTTTCGATACAATATATGGAAATGTCATGTCATGGACATTTCTAGTTCAATCTTCTTAAATCATGACTGGGAAAACTTTGGTTGTGGTAGTGTTAAACGTGCCTATTCATGCTCTAACTTGAATTGACCACTATTCCGAACAGAAATATATATGATAGATCACATTAGATCCTTCTTTTTTGAGCAACTCGATCAACATCGTTTTGTGGGGAACACAATTAGATCAATATGATGTGATGGTTGCACGAACGCAGTGGCGTGCCATTGGTCCACTAGGCAAGTCCAACTGAAAGAAAGAGTGCATCTGGTTCGAGTCTATGTGTGTGTTGTGGCGTCCGTAAAAGCTACCACAAATGAGACCCCACGTTCCGGCCACAGAGCATATCCTAAACCGGCGAATGAAATAAGTTAAACACTGCTGGTGCTAGATCCGGGGAGATGTGGGGTATGTTTCGTCCGATCGAACTCTGTCTGTCTATCGTCATGGATCCTCTGCCTAGCTTGAACAGTTTTTTTTGACATTTTAGACCACAGTGCCTGCATGAATGTAATGAAAGAGGAGATCAAATCTGAATGGAATTGACAAAACTAACTTCACGGCAGGCCGGCGCCATGATCGAGCAACATGCGCGCGGTACGTGTTCGTTGGATTGTTAATTTTCTTAGCTGTTTCATTTGATTTCCATTTGGCAAACAATGAGCATTTTCCCTTTTCAATTATGACCGATGACCAAAAAAGGAAAAAGAAAAACGTCAGTACAATTGTTTGGTTTTATTCAATTCTGATCTCTGGCCGTCACACCGGAGAGGATTTGTGGCATGCAAGTGAGGGGGCACATATGTCCCTGGTGCCCGCTTTTTATTTTGGCTTCCGGTTCTCAAAGATCTATATCTTTTAAACAAATATTAAATTAAGTTCTATTTTCATATTTGTGTTTCTTGTGACCAGCGCTTTCAAATAAGATCCATTTTGAATATATTTCACGAATTTTTTAAGAAGTGTTATGTTCCAGTGTTGAAACTTAGTACGAGCGACCGATAAAAAAACAATTGTTTTGTGACTACAACCGACAAAAAACAATTGCTTGAAATTATATCTTTTAAACTGGTTGAAACTTGGCAGTTTTTTAGATTCAAAAAACCGTAAGTTTCATTGAAACTTAAAACCATTTGATGGATTTTCCTTTTTAGTATGCCCTCGTGCGGGATTGAACTACTGCACGAATCGCAAGGCAAAATGAGTTGGCGGCGAGACCACCCTGCGCATTTCCGGCTGTCGTACTAGTTTTTTTTTCTTCCAAAAACAATTAGAGAGATTTAATCAACGGATGTACTCCTGGGCTATAACCTATAAGGCCTCGTACAATGCTAGGTGCTTAGTGAGGTGCTTAGAAAAATAAAGTGAGTTTTTCTGAAGCAACAATGTTTATTTCTACAGGAGAGACGTCTAATTAAGCGTCCACCCTGTACAAATAAACACCGGTACTTAAAAAATCTGATTTATTTCTTCAAGCACCTCCTTTAAGCACCTTATATTGTACAAGGCCCAAGGCTGCTAATGAGGAAGCTAGAGTACTATCAAACCAACTCTCGATGGCATCAAATGTGCAATCATGCTTAAGCTAAAGGTGAGCCGGCAGATTAGCTGATCGGTTTACACGTTGAATGGTGCAAGAAAATAAACTGAGGCATGAGATCTCCAACTTGTTCTGAGGGTGGCATCATCGTGATGAAACACTGTATAGTGAGAGCCAGAGAAGACGTCAAAAAAAAGAGAGCCAGAGATTGACCCGTTCCTGGGAGTTATTGCGCGCTCAGCAACCGTCGCTGTAGCTAGCTACACCCCGGCCGTATATATACTTATGTGCAGCCGAGGACGGTTTCTGCTTCGGTGCTCCCCCCGGGCTGAACGCGAGTGGGAAAAACACAAGGACGGTCCAGATGCGTCGATGGCGGTTCGTAATGAGGGGCACGATGGTCATTTCAGGGGGGTGTATAGCGCGCGTAGATCAGTCTTAGAGCCCTGTATGAGCCCGCGCCGGCCCGTGTACTATTGTACACCGGGCGTGTACGTGTATTATAGGCTGGCGGTTGCGTTTCCCCGCGGTCGTGCGCGTGCACGTGTTCGTGGGTAGTTTCCAGAAAAAGCCCCCTAGTATAAGAGGAGGGGAACGGGCATCGGCCGCATCGCCCACCCCATTTCCCCCAAATCGCCTCCCTCTCACTCCTCTCTGCTCTGCCTCATCGTCTCCCTCACCGGCCACCCCACCTGCTCGCTCACCACCGCCGCCTCCCTCTCTTCTCCTGCTTGCTTCTGGCTCGGATGGAGCAAGGCCGTCGCGAAGCCGCCGTTGCGGGCGGAGATCTGCAGAAGACGGGCGCGGAGACCGTGGCAGATGCCGTGCGGACCCTCGTCGGCGGCGCGGGTGCAGGAGCTGCTACATCCCCACGCGCTGGATCGGTCGCTGCGACGGCGGATCTGGAGGAGAAGAAGGTGGCCGTGGCAGACCCCGCCGTGGCGGTGCTTGGCGTGACGGCGTCGAGCGGCCCGTCTGATGGACCTGCGGAGGCCGGCGGCGAGCACGTGGACCTGCAAGTAATCCTTGCCAGCAGTCCCCTCCGTTGCTGTTACCCCCGGTAAGCAGTAGTTTTGGGTGTTAGTGTTTTTTGTAGTTGCTAGTTGCTGCATCCCCTTCTGATAGTTAGGGTTTATAGATGTTTGATTGATTTATAGTGAAGGTTAAGTTTCGATTCTGTGATTGAATCATCCAGTAGATCAAGTAGTTAGGGTTTTTAATGAGATGTTAAGTTGGGGATTTTTTGTATTGGATTCAATTAGAGCCACAGATATGTTGTATCTGTGATTGAATCACATGCAGTAGATATACTAGTTAGGGTTTCTTAATTAGATGTTTAGTTGATTCTGTGATCGAATCATCAAGTAGACCAAGTAGTAAGGGTTTTTTAACGAGATGTTAAGTTGGGGACTTTTTGTATTGGATTCAATTAGAGCCACAGATATGTTGTATCTGTGATTGAATCACATCCAGTAGATGTACTAGTTAGGGTTTCTTAATTAGATGTTTAGTTGATTCTGTGATTGAACATTGTGTATATCAAGTAGTTAGGGTTTTTTAATGAGATGTTAAGTTGGGGATTTTTTGTATTGGATTCAATTAGAGCCACAGATATGTTGTATCTGTGATTGAATCAGATCCAGTAGATGTACTAGTTAGGGTTTCTTAATTAGATGTTTAGTTAGGGTTTATTTGTATTGGATTCATTTATAGCCTCTGATATGTAGAATGTGTGAATAAATCACATCCAGTAGATGTAGTAGTTAGGGTTTTTTAATTACATGTTTAGTTGGGAATTTTTTGTACCGGATTCAATTAGAGCCACTGATAAGTAGAATTTGTGATAGAATCACATCTAGTAGATGTAGTAGTTATGGTTTTTAAGGTTTATTTGTATTGGATTCAATTATAGACAGATATATACAGAATCTGTGATTGAATCATCTAGTAGATGTAGTAGTTAGGGTTTTTTAATTAGATGTTTACTTAGGGTTTTCTTGTATTGGATTCATTTATAGCCAGTTATATGTAGGATGTATGATCGAATAATCCAGTAGATGTAGTAGTTATGTTTTTTTAATTAGTTGGTTAGTTTAGGGTTATTTGTATTATTCATTTATAGACAGTTATATAGATTCTGTGATTGAATGATGTAGTAGATGTACTAGTTAGTGTTTCTTAATTAGATGTTTAGTTAGGTTTCTATTGTATTGGATTCATTTATAGGCAGAGATAAATGTAATTGAATGGTGTGACTGAATGATGTAGTAGAAGTAAGAGTTATGATATTTTAATTAGATGTATTAGTTAGTGTTATTTGTAGTGGATTCATTTATATCCAATGATATATGTACGTAAATTTTGTGATTCAATGTTCCAGTGGATCTAGGAGTTAGTGTTTTTTAATTAGATGCTGGAGTTAAGGTATTTTAATTAGATGTAGGAGTTAGGCTTCACCATTTAACTTATTCTGACTTATGAGTGATCATTGAGAACTGCTTTGAACTAAATATTTATTAAGATTTACATTAAATGAAAACCTGACATGTTTGTGAAGTTATATATAAAGGTCCTATTTGCATTGTCTGTCAAAAACTGCTATATCATGGGTTAATAAGAGAGGAATGATATTCATTTATACCTTCATATGCATGTTCAAAAGCAAAAACTGAAATTCTATGTCCATATGAATGAACTTGTATTTTCATAAGCTAATTGTTTAGTATGTATATAGCTTCATATATAGTGTATGAAATATAGTTAGGAGCTTTCCATCATTATGCAAAATCAACTTGTTTGGCATGACATTATTTGAAGTGCAATTATATTCCTTGTAAATGACTTGCTTGGTTGACAATATAACAGAAGGAGGATCTTGTTGGTCAGAAGAGGAAGTGGGACTCATCTGGCTACTACCCTTATGACAGTGATGAGGATGAGCCGTACGAGGTAAGGCCTAGCTGAAATGTTATTTGTGCATTGACTTAGTGTTAGATGTTTATAGTATTTGAATGCATAATGTATTAATGTCAGTCATTAATGTGTGCAGTATCAATCTGGAGATGATGTGGTCGAGGGGAATGTCGAGTCCTTTGAAGAGAAGGAGGTGCTGAAGATCAGGGCCCAAGGAGCTGCTAGGTACTACAACCGGAGGTCGACACGCATCGGTGCCCCTCTGCAGCAGGCCCAAGCCAGTGTCTGGTTCTTTGGAGCATCTGATGGAGCATTGTCGGGCTACATCCATCACCAGTCATGACTACAAGATCAGGGCTCAGCATTCTGCCCTCCACAAGGTCCTGAAACCCTGACGTGTAGTTGCCCTAGACCCTCGTTGTCGTATGATGTAGGAAGGCTCAGTCCTTTTGGTGAACTTTGTGTGGTATTCTGATGGTGGATCTTGTGGTGGTAATTTAGTATGAACTTTATCTAAGTGCAGTACTGTGATGTGCGGTCGAAACATATCTAATATGGTAGTGGTCTGCATCAGCAAGTGTGCTGTGTGGATGCTGCTATCTATTGCAGTAGTATATATTTCTATCTATATTTGTGTCCCTTAAATTTGCCATTATGGTTCCTTAGATGTATGATTTGCTTCAATTTAGCTGCTGCAATGATCAGACATGCCGCATGAGGGTTGCTTCACTGATCAGGCATGCTGCAAACACTTCCCATGCTGCGGCCATGTGGAACATGCTGTGGCAATGGTGCAATAAACTCCCAGGCTGTGGCCATGTGCAACATGCTCTGCCCATAAGCAAAATTGACCAAATGTAAACTTTGGGTTAAGTAAATTAATGTTTTTTAGTGCAGTAAGTGGAAATTGTTCGTCGACACATATGACATCTTTCCTTCATTGAGTAAGCAAAAATAGCAAATACTCCACCATATGATCAAATATTCCAATAACTGAGCACATATTCCTTCATTTCATAAAATTCAAAAATTGTGACCCAAATGTTCTGGAAAAAATGTGATTTTCCCACCACCTCCAAATCACAAAAACTTTCTTGAACATGGTGACCCACATGTGCCAATCATGGCTATGAAAGAAAATTTGGAAAAAGAATTTTTTACAATGCCCCCCTGAGGTATAGACTGATGTTTTGACCAGTCATTCTAGAGGGCATTATAAATTAATAAAAAAATTCAAAAAAATATAAAACCTTTGGAACCCACCTTTGTTTGTGCAATAGATCATGTGTGCAAAAGTTGAGGTCATTTGGAGGTGCTCGAAAAAATGACCGCATTCCGGAGGGGCCATTTGGTCTAACTTAAGCCAGTTTTTGAAAAAATGTGATTTTTCCCACCACCTCAAAATCACACAAACTTTCTTGAACATGGTGACCCACATGTGCCAATCATGGATATGAAAGAAAATTTCGAAAAAGAATTTTTTACAATGCCCCCCGAGGTATAGACCGATGTTTTGACCAGTCAGTCTAGAGGGTATTATAAATTAATAAAAAATTCAAAAAAATATAAAACCTTTGGAACCCACCTTTGTTTGTGCAATAGATCATGTGTGCAAAAGTTGAGGTCATTTGGAGGTGGTCGAAAAAATGACCGCATTCCGGAGGGGCCATTTGGTCTAACTTAAGCCAGTTTTTGAAAAAAATGTGATTTTTCCCACCACCTCCAAATCACACAAACTTTCTTGAACATGGTGACCCACATGTGCCATTCATGGCTATGAAAGAAAATTTGGAAAAAGAATTTTTTACAATGCCCCCCTGAGGTATAGACCGATGTTTTGACCAGTCAGTCTAGAAGGCATTATAAATTAATAAAAAATTCAAACAATTTCAAAAAAAATTATTAGATGACTTGAAGGTCAAAACATTAACTTGTCATGTATTACAAAAAATTGTGTATTGAATGCAAGTGAGCATGTGTATAATTTGGTGTGTGATTTGAAGATCAATACACATGGCAATATGCCAAAAAAAGTGCCCACCTACAAGAGAAGGAGAATTCATACTCCACGGCCTGCATACGACTAGGAACACTGCTGTGCATGGGCCAGGATGCAGGCCCGTGGTGCAGAATATCTCTGCTACTAGTAGGCCCCACGGGGCAGGTACGAGAGTTAGGCAATGTACTGCCTGCAATTGATAGGAGCTTGTGAGGGGAGTCGCAGCCGGGTATATAAACCGGTGCGGCGCTCTCTCGCTTGGCAAGGTGGGACTAAACTCCCACCACCCAACGGCTATGCGCTGCGATGTGCCCTGCGTGGCTCCGCCTTGGGCCCAATTCGGGCGGGCTGGCCCAGGGCAGTCTTACCCGCGCGCTGATATGTTTTCTATTTTCTTTGTTTCTTTTCTTGTTTATATTTCTAATATTTAAAATCAAATCTCTTTTTTCTATATTATTTCTAAAAGTGTTTACTAATATTTTAAAAATAAGCCAAATTCTGTTGTGTTTTATTTCATTTGTTCGTTCTCTTTTGTATATTGATAATATTTACGAAATATAAACTAAAATGGTGTGTTCTATTTTAATTGTTAATTCTAATATTTCTTATCTTTATTATTTTTGAAATATTTTTAGTTTATAAGATAAAATGTTCTGTTTTATTTCACTTCTTCATTCTAATATTTGTTCTCTTCTTTATATTCGAAATATTTCCAAAATGTAAGATAATATGTTATGTTCTATTGCACTTCTTCATTATTTCAATTATTCATTCCAAATTATAAATTTTATTTTCTGTTTGATACTTGAAATATTATTAAATCAAATGTAGTTGGGACAGTCGCATGCATACCTCCACATGCACCATGTACCAGGAGCAGGTTTATCTTCTCGGTCTCACCAATTCAGACCAAACTATATGCACACCCTAGGATGACCATGGCAAGCATGCATGACGAGTATCGTTCATTTCCAAAACTCGATGCTTTTTCTAGGGTTTTTCCGGTGACAAAACCCTACAACACTGCCCCCACGTGACGCAATGTATATTTTGTGTCTGAACTCGTGCACACCTTGCCTGGGGGGGGGGGCAAATTGTCCATGCTCACATGCTCCCAAAAGTTGGGGTCATCTCATGCATGCCCCCACATGCACTTGTACAAGCAGGACCATTCGGGTCTGCCGGAGATCAGGTCTGAAATTGGTTTTCCTTGACGGTCCCACCAAATGGTCCCAAACTTCATGCATACCCTACGATGACCATGGCATGCATGCATGCGTGACAAGTATCATTCATTTGCGACACTCGATGCATTTTCTAGGGTTTTCCGACTACAAAACCCTATAACACTACCCCCACGTGACGCAACGTGCGTTTTGTGTCCGAATTCGTGCACACCTTGCCTGGGGGACCACATTGGCCAAGCCCACAAGCTCCCAAAAGTTGGGGTCATCTCATGCATGCTTCCACATGCACCATGTACAAGCAGGACCATTCGGGTCTGCCGGAGGTCAGGTCTAAAATTGGTTTTCGTTGACGGTCCCACCAAATGATCCCAAACTTCATGCATACCCTACGATGACCATGGCTTGCATGCGTGACAAGTATCGTTCATATGCGACACTCGATGCAATTTCTAGGGTTTTCTGGCGACAAAACCCTACAACACTGCCCCCACGTGACGCAACGTGCGTTTTGTGTCCGAATTCGTGCACACCTTGCCTGGGGGACCACATTGGCCAAGCCCACATGCTCCCAAAAGTTGGGGGTCATCTCATGCATGCTTCCACATGCACCATGTACAAGCAGGACCATTCGGGTCTACCGGAGGGCAGGTCTGAAAGTGGTTTATGCGTAACCTTTTTTTCCTTTTTAAAGAGTGGCATTCTATGTCCAATATCTCGATCGAAGTACCTTTGAAGCAAAAACTGTATAGGTTTGATACCTGTATCTATTCTTCTTCTGATCTCACAAAATGATCCCAAACTTAAGCCGTAACCTACGATGACCATGGCATGCATGCATGCCAAGTATCGTTCATTTCCGACACTCGATGCATGTATAATATTGTAGAAATGATAGAGATACTATAAATATTGTTGAACATATACAAGTATACAATAACTAATACGTGTCACAAAGAGTTTTTTTAGGGATGAACCAATGATATTTATTTTGAGGGAAGAAACAATGCAGGTAGGTGGGCCGGCCCAGACCGCAAATAAGTGTCGGATCCACATTGTGGAGCCCACAACGATGCGCTTTCCATGCACGTCGATCACACACACGTCGATCACGGGAGTAGTTGTCGTTCTGTTACACAATTCTGGGATCGTGCTAATCCATATGTTCCTAATCCCTACGATTGAGGAGCACGTTCAGCCGCGCTTCAATGGAGGAAAATATAGATCGCGAGATTGGCCACAGGGAAGTTACGACGACCTAGGCGTCGACCTCGTATATAATCTCCTCCTCCTCGCACATGTCGTCGACTAGATCGACTCCTGCCAGCGAGGAGTCGACAGCTCCGTCCGCCGCATCCCACACGCCACAAAAACCCCAAGAAGATCAAGGTCGTCCGCACGTGCAGGCCGACCTCGACGAACTACGTCGAGAACGCATCGCCGACTTCTTTCATCTTCGTAGACAGATCAAGTAAATTGTCCTCTTTCCCTCGCGCCTTCAAAGCAAGCTACTTCCTCCGTCTCGTTGCTTTGATGGACTTAGGTTTACCACATAATTTCAACTAGTATGAACTGGACTAGATGCGTTCTGACCAGATGGCGTAGATGAAAACATTCTTTGGTTCTTTCATAGCATGGTAGAATAAGATGTTGTTTCTTGAGAAGCATGACGCAATACATTTTTTGTCACAAGATCCAATTATATTTTTGTCACACGATCCAATTATAATATTGTGCACATAGAACATTAAAGAGTTATTAACATTAGATGTTGATGAACCTCAAATAGGTACCATTACTATAGACTCTAGTTTATTTACAGCTGAACAATTTGTCACCCTGTTAGTAAGACAACCAGAAGAATAAGTATCAGTTTACCATATTAATTTTATTGATTATATAATTTATATGATACTCAAAGAACTTGATCAGATGCAAGTAAATTCAATTACCAATTGTAGTTATTTTTTTATTGCCTCATGTCAGCACACACTTGGCTGCATGTTGCAGTATACATGGTGATAGTTTTGTATTTCCATTAGTGTTATTTTTGCATTAGTGTTAGCTACTGCCAGAAAGTTTTATATTTTTGCATGCCTATTGTTGTTTTTGCTTTAGTGCTAGCTAATGTCACGAAGTTATATATTTTCTTTCAACAGGATGGACGAGCTGAATGCAGAAATAGTATGCGCAGTGGAGAAATGGTGCAAGCTTGTTGCAGATCTATTGAGCGGTCAACGTGCTAGAGTGGCTGATACATCATTGCGCAGCATGCTGCAGATACCATCTATTAAGATGCGTACCCTGCTGATTAGGTATATGATTGAGAATTTTCAGGCCAGCACGGGCAGATTCATTATACAAGAGCAGGTTGGGGAGGTGACTCTCGGTGCGGTCGACGTCGAGTGCATCTTTAACCTCGAGAACCAAGGACTGTCCGCTTCGGACATTCTGACTGAAGAAGGCGAGGACAAGAAGGAGCGGGTGCCGCCATAATTTCTCAGTAAGACATCAGAAAACATAGTGATAGATAATCTCATTGAGGACATAATGAAAAGTAAAGCCACCGACGACGATTTCCTTCGCAAAGTAGTGCTGGTCCTGTTAGGAACAATTATTGCTCCCATGTCGAGCAAGATTGTGCCAAAGCAGTACTACGCTTTGGTCTACGATGTGAAACGTATTTCAAAGATTAACTGGAATGCCTTCACCATGCGTGTTCTCCTTGATTGCTTTCGCATAGTGAAGAAAGGCAAACACCTGCGCCAATGGCCGAAAGGCAATTTGGCTCTCTTGCAGGTACACGTATCAGACCTGTTGCATAATGTCAATTATCATATCATTGCAATTTTATGTGATGTATTTTACTAACTCTAAATCCTTATATTTTTTTGTAGTACTTGTACTGGGAGAAGGTGCAACCGGTCCAAGGTGAATGCGCCTATAATCCCAACTTGTCCATACAACCTCTTATGAGGAACTGGACAGAAGGTGCAGCCACTAGGAGAGATAGGTTCGACTTTGATAATGGGCGCGGCCGTGGTAACGTAAGGGTAAGTCATTGTGTTTCGTCTTTCTTAAATGTTTTGTAACTTAATACTATTTATTTTTATTCATCACATGTACTTCAATATCGCATGCAGATCGAAAATAATATCACCCAGGAGTGTAGGGCTCAGGAGTCCGACATCCCAAATAATGCGCCTACCATGAAGCCAAAAACCAAGCCTGCAACTGCAAACACAAAGAAGTCGACGACAGCCGCATTGTCGGAAGATTTGATGGAGCTTGTAATGAAGCGGTGCATGGACTTCATACACACCGAGATGAGGCAAATCCCTGATATAGTTGCTGAGGTGTCACACCCAAACTTTATAGTTTAGAGTATGTTTACTGTTTTAAACCATTCTACCATTACTAAGTTTATATTTCTATTGCAGAGGTTTTTGGAGAAGTTGAACAAAACAGGTGTCATGTATAAGCCGGTTGCTGCCTTCCATCCGCGGAGAATGATCCGGACGAAATGGATTCGTTCGAGAATGGTCCATATGAAAAGAAGGAATTCGTGTACAAGGAAGACATGGACAGTGATGGACACCCGATCATTGACATGACGCAGCATGATATAGTGCTTCCCGACCATAAAATCGTACCAGAGGTACTATGTGTTTATCTTTCTGTCTATAATTTTCTCGTTTAATTTTTTTCCGTCCAGCAATGTTCACACGATTTAGTTTTCGAAACAGAAAACCCCACCGAAGCTGAATGGACACAAGGAAGCTTCACCTTTTAAGCGTAATGATGTATGTGGGGCTACACCGGAAAACCCTTGGGTGGTTGGTACTTCTACTATAGCACCTTCATCGGACATAGACATTTGTCCATCTTCTGTCAGCAAGTTCATGGCTAAGGCGAACGGAAAAAAGGGTGCAACAATCGATAAGGATGACGAGGTTATGTCCGGTAAGCGGAAGCGGACTGTTCCCAAGAAATTTGAATCCCCCTTCGCACTTGACAAGCCCGGCAGGCGTACCAGCCGTGGTCAGAGAGCCTCTGGTACTAGTACTGCTACTAGAGGTATCGTAACTAACATTTTAATTTTTTTATTTACTACCAATGCATATGATCACCATTGTTGACGTTCATATTATTTCATGCAGCTCTATTTTTGAACAATAATGTGCCGGAGGTTGTGGAAGATGAGTTGACGCCGGAAATAATTGATGCTGCTGTTTCATTTGTCGAGTTAGCTGCTAGCACTGAGAAGAACAAGAACAAAACAATTTACTACAGTGAAGGTCGTGGCATAACTCTGACTTCCGAAAGGATTCTACCGGTACTAGGCCATAGATGGCTGTCGGACGATGTAAGTACTACTTGCATGTCCTATTTTTAAAATGCTCAAAAATCTATGTCTCAACTCTCAACATGTAATGCGCTGATATTCTATGCAGGTTATTGATGCTTATATGGGACATTTGAAGCTGCGTGTTGGTCATGATCGTTACCTCTGTCTAGCGTGGAGGTCCAAATTCCTTGTAGATCGTGCTATCGCAAATGACGATCCATTGCCATCTAGCTGCAACATGGATAGTGCTCTGACCAAAGCTGGGGCAGTTAATAGAGTCACGAAAGAGTATACTGTGCGTGATAAGGTACATAATGTTTGTGATTCATCACTACAGGATAGTTCATCAAGTATTTCTTTTGCTACGTAATGGTTTTTTGCACTGTAGACGTATATCGCGTTGAATATCGACAATAGCCACTGGATGACCATGGTCATGCACATGATCAAGAAAGAATTCCAAGTTCTCGATTCGCTCTATCCTCTGGACCTGACTGAGAGGATTGTTAAAGCACTTGTAATGTAACCAACATTTGTACCATTGCTCTTACATATTGTTTATGATTGTTCTTTAACACTATCCTCTTTATAGCGAATGGCTATAGCACACGATATGCGTCAGGCAAATCTTATTACACCAGGGAAATATCCGGACGTAAGTAAGTGGCCTATCAAGGAGTATGACATACCCCAGCAAGAGGATGGGTGAGTTAATAGGACATCATGCACAATCAAACAACAACAAACATTTTTGTATTGCCCACCGCTAATGTCTGCATATGTACCAGGAACTCTTGTGGACTTTTTGTCACAGAATGTCTAGAACATTGGGACGGGGACAAAATCACCCGCAAATTTACACAGGTATGCTGTTATTTTTGTTTGTAGACTAGCTACTATGGTGGTGTTGTTGGGGAACGTTGCAGAAAATTAAAATTTTTCCTACGGTTTCACCAAGATCCATCTATGAGTTCATCTAAGCAACGAGTAACGAGAGAGAGTTTGCATCTACATACCACTTGTAGATCGCGTGCGGAAGCTTGCAAGGTGATGATGGAGTCGTACTCGAACGTGATTCAGATCACCGATGCCAAGTGCTGAACGGACAGCACCTCCGCGTTCAACACACGTGCGGGACGGCGGCGTCTCCTCCTTCTTGATCCAGCAAGGGGAAGGAGAGGTTGAGGAAGACAGCTCCACCGGCAGCACGACGGCGTGGTGATGGTGGAGAAGCGAGACTCGACAAGGCTTCACGAGCTCTTCGGAGGAGGAGATGTGTTGGGAGGGAGGGCTGCGCCTTGGGAGTTGGTACAGCAGCCCCCTCCCCCCCTTTATATAGGCCCCCAGGTGGCGGCCTGGAGATCCAATCTCCGAGGGGGCGGCCAAGGGGTGGAGTGCCCCCAAGCCGGTGGGCGCCCCCCCTAGGGTTTCAACCCTAGGCGCAGGGGTGGACCCTAGGGGGGCGCACCAGCCCCTTGTGGGCTGGTTCCCTTCCCCTTTCAGCCCATGGGGCCCTCCGGGATAGGTGGCCCCACCCGGTGGACCCCCGGGACCCTTCCGGTGGTCCGTGCTTTTACCGAAACCCCAAACTTTCCGGATGGCGAAACACCACTTCCTATATATTATTCTTTACCTCCGGACCCTTCCGAACTCCTCGTGACGTCCGGGATCTCATCCGGACTCGAACAACATTCGTGGTCACATACTTGACTTCCTACTAACCCTAGCGTCACCGAACCTTAAGTGTGTAGACCCTACGGGTTCGGGAGACACGCAGACATGACCGAGACGACTCTCGGGCAATAACCAACAGCGGGATCTGGATACCCATGTTGGCTCCCACATGCTCCTCGATGATTTCATCGGTTGAACCACGATGTCGAGGATTCGATCAAACCCTGTATGCAATTCCCTTTGTCAATCGGTACGTTACTTGCCCGAGACCCGATCGTCGGTATCCCAATACCTTGTTCGGTCTCGTTACGGCAAGTCACTTTACTCGCATCAGTAATGCATGATCCGTGGCCAACACCTTGGTCACATTGAGCTCATTATGATGATGCATTACCGAGTGGGCCCAAGAGATACCTCTCCGTCATACGGAGTGACAAATCCCAGTCTCGATCCGTGTCAACCCAACAGATACTTTCGGAGATACCTGTAATGCACCTTTATAGTCACCCGATTCGTTGTGACGTTTGATACACCCAAGGCACTCCTACGGTAACCGGAGTTACGATCTCTCATGGTCGAAGGAAGAGATACTAGACATTGGCAAAGCTTCTAGCAAACGAACTATACGATCCTTTATGCTATGCTTATGATTGGGTCTTGTCCATCACATCATTCTCCTAATGATGTGATCCCGTTATCAACGACATCCAATGTCCATAGTCGGAAACCATGACTATCTATTGATCACAACGAGCTAGTCAACTAGAGGCTCACTAGGGACTCATTGGGTCTAAGTGTTCACACGTGTATTACGATTTCGGATAATACATTTATAGCATGAACAAAAGACAATTATCATGAACATTGAAATATAATAATCCTTTTATTATTGCCTCTAGGGCATATTTCCAACAGTCTCCCACTTGCACTAGAGTCACCAATCTAGTTACATTGTGATGAATCGAACACCCATAGAGTTACGGTGTTGATCATGTTTTGCACGCGAGAGGTTTAGTCAGCGGATCTGCGACATTCAGATCCGTGTGCACTTTGCAAATCTCTATGTCTCCATCTTGAACATTTTCACGGATGGAGTTGAAGCGGCGCTTGATGTGCCTTGTCTTCTTGTGAAACCTGGGCTCCTTGGCAAGGGCAATAGCTCGGTGTTGTCACGAGAAGAGTTTGATCGGCCCCGACGCATTGGGTATGACTCCTAGGTCGGTGATGAACTCCTTCACCCAAATCGCTTCATGCGCTGCCTCCGAGGCTGCCATGTACTCCGCTTCACATGTAGATCCCGCCACGGCGCTCTGCTTGCAGCCGCACCAGCTTCTCGCTCCACCATTCAACATATACACGTATCCGGTTTGTGACTTAGAGTCATCGGATCTGAGTCGAAGCTAAGCGTCGGCGTAACCCTTCTGACGAGCTCTTCGTCTCCTCCATAAGCGAAAACATGTCCTTTGTCCTTTTCGGTGCTTCAGATATTCTTGACCGCTGTCCGGTGTTCCTTGCGGGGTTACTTTGGTATCTTGCACCCAAACTTACGGCAAGGTTTACATCGGTCAGTACACAGCATGGCATACATAATAGATCCTATGGCTGAAGCATAGGGGATGACGCTCATCTCTTCTTTATCTTTTGCCGTGGTCGGTGACTGAGCTGAGCTCAGTTTCACACCTTGTAACATAGGCAAGAACCCCTTCTTGGACTGATCCATTTTGAACCTCTTCAAAATCTTGTCAAGGTATGTGCTTTGTGAAAGACCTATGAGGCGTCTCGATCTATCTCTATAGATCTTGATGCCTAATATATAAGCAGCTTCTCCAAGGTCCTTCATTGAAAAACACTTGTTCAAGTAGGCCTTAATGCTGTCCAGAAGTTTTGTATCATTTCCCATCAAGAGTATCTCATCTACATATAATAGGAGAAATGCTACAGAGCTCCCACTCACTTTCTTGTAAACGCAGGCTTCTCCATAAGTCGCATAAACTAAACGCTTTGATCATCTCATCAAAGCGAATGTTCTAACTCGAGATGCTTGCACCAGTCCATAAATGGATCGCTGGAGCTTGCATACTTTGTTAGCATTCTGAGGATCGACAAAACCTTCCGGCTGCATCATATATAGCTCTTCCTTAAGATGTCCATTAAGGAATGCCGTTTTGACGTCCATCTGCCATATCTCATAATCATAGTATCGGCAATTGCTAACATGATTGAGACGGACTTAAGCTTCGCTACGGAGAGAATGTCTCGTCGTAGTCAATCCCTTGAACTTGTCGATAACCCTTAGCGACAAGTCGAGCTTTATATATGGTAACATTACCATCCGCGTCCGTCTTCTTCTTAAAAATCCATTTATTTTCTATCGCTCGCCGATCATAGGGCAAGTCTGTCAAAGTCCATACTTTGTTTTCATACATGGATTCTATCTCGGATTTCATGGCTCCAAGCCATTTGTTGGAATCCGGGCCCGCCATTGCTTCTTCATAGTTCGAAGGTTCATTGTTGTCCAACAACATGATTTCCATGACAGGGTTGCCGTACCACTCAGTGCGGAACGTGTCCTCGTGGACCTTCGAGTTCAAGAGTAACTTGATCCAAGTACCTTGATCATCATCAACGTTTTCCTCTTGGTTGGTGTGGGCATCACAGAACGGTTTCTGCGCTACACCACTTTCCCGTTCGAGAGGTAGTACTTCATCGAGTTCTACTTTCCTCCACTTACTTCTTTAGAGAAACTCTTTCTCGAAAGCATCCGTTGTTGGCAACAAAGATCTTGCCTTCGGATCTTAAGTAGAAGGTATACCCGACAGTTTCCTTAGGGTATCCTATGAATCGCATTTTTCCGACTTGGGTTCGAGCTTTTCAGGGTTGAAGTTTCTTGACATAAGCATCGCATCCCCAAACTTTTGGAAACGACAGCTTAGGTTTCTTCCCAAACCATAATTCATATGGTGTCGTCTCAACGGTTTAGGCGGTGCCCTATTTAAAGTGAATGTAGCTGTCTCTAGGCGTATCCCCAAAATGATAGCGGTAAATCGGTAAGAGACATCATAGACCGCACCATATCCAATAGAGTGCGATTCGACGTTCGGACACACCGTTTATTTGAGGTGTTCGGCGGCGTGAGTTGTGAAACGATTCCACATTTTCTCAAGTGTGTACCAAATTCTTGACTTAAGTATTCTCCCCACGATCTGATCGTAGGAACTTTATCTTACGGTCACGTTGATTCTCTACCTCACTCTGAAATTCCTTGAACTTTTCAAAGGTCTCAGACTTGTGTTTCATTAAGTAGACATACCCATATCTACTCAAGTCATCAGTGAGAGTGAGAACATAACGATATCCTCCGTGAGCCTCAACGCTCATTGGACCGCACACATCAGTATGTATGATTTCCAACAAGTTGGTTGCTCGCTCCATTGTTCCGAGAACGGAGTCTTGGTCATTTTGCCTAAGAGGCAAGGTTCGCATGTGTCAAGCGATTCATAATCAAGAGACTCTAAGAGTCCATCAGCATGGAGCTTCTTCATGCGCTTGACAACAATGTGACCAAGGCGGCGATTACCACAAGTATGTGGGACTATCGTTATCAACTTTACATCTTTTGCATCCACACTATGAACATGTGTAATATTACGCTCGAGATTCATTAAGAATAAACCATTGACCATCGGAGCATGACCATAAAACATATCTCTCATATAAATCGAACAACCATTATTCTCGGACTTAAATGAGTAGCCATCTCGTATCAAGCGAGATCCGGATACAATGTTCATGCTCAAACTTGGCACTAAATAACAATTATTGAGGTTTAAAACTAATCCCGTAGGTAAATGTAGAGGCAGCGTGCGACGGCGATCACATCGACCACGGAACCATTCCCGACGCGCGCCGTCACCTCGTCCTTCGCCGGTCTCCGTTTATTCCGCAGCTCTTGCTGTGAGTTACATATGTGAGCAACGGCACCGTATCAAATACCGGGGAGTTACTACGAGTCTTGGTAAGGTACACATCAATTACATGTATATCAAATATACCTTTGGTGTTGCGGCCTTCTTATCCGCTAAGTATTTGGGGCAGTTCCGCTTCGATGCCCTTTCCTTGCAATAAAAGCACTCGGTCTCGTGGCTTGGGTCCATTCTTTGACTTCTTCCGGCAAGCGGCTTACGGGCGCAGCAACATCCTTGCCGTCCTTCTTGAAGTTCTTCTTACCCTTGCCCTTCTTGAACTTAGTGGTCTTATTGACCATCAACACTTGATGTTCTTTCTTGATTTCAGCCTCTGCTGACTTGACATCGAGAACACTTCAGAATGGTCTTTACCATCCCCGCATGTTGTAGTTCATCACAAAGCTCTTGTAGCTTGGTGGGAGCGATCGGAGGATTCTGTCAATGACCGCCTCATCAGGGAGGTTAATGTTCAACTGGGTCATCGAAGTGCAACCCAGACATCTTGAGGATGTGTTCATTGACGTAACTGTTCTCCTCCATCTTACAAGCTGTAGAACTTGTCGGAGACATCATATCTCTCCCGGGCATGAGCTTGGAAAACTAGTTTCAGCTCTTGAACATCTCATATGCTCCGTGATGCTCAAAACGCTTTTGGAGCCCGGTTCTAAGCTGTAGAGCATGCCGCCTTGAGCGAGGGAGTAATCATCAGCGAGTTTGCCAAGCGTTCATAACGTCTTGGTTCTCTCGGGCGGAGCGGCACCTAGCGGTCCTTCTAGGACATATTGCTTCTGGCAGCTATGAGGATGATCCTCGGGTTCGGACCCGATCCGTATAGTTCTGCCATCATCTTTCAGCTTGGTTTTCTCTAGGAACGTTGAAGTTCATGTTGACATTAGCGTTGGCCATTGATCTACAAGACATATTTGCAAAGGTTTTAGACTAAGTTCATGATAATAAAGTTCTTAATCAAAATTATGAACTCCCACTTAGATTAGACATCCTCTAGTCATCTAAGTGTTACGATCCGAGTCGACTAGCCGTGTCCGATCATCACGTGAGACGGACTAGTCATCGTCGGTGAACATCTTCATGTTGATCGTATCTTCCATACGACTCGTGTTCGACCTTTCGGTCTCCGTGTTCGAGGCCATGTCGCGCACATGCTAGGCTCGTCAAGTTAACCCTAAGTGTTTTATTTGTGTAAAACTGTCTTACACCGTTGTATGTGAGCGTAAGGATCCATCACACCCGATCATCACGTGGTGCTTAGAAACGACGAACTGTAGCAACGGTGCACGCTTAGGGAGAACACTTCTTGAAATTTTATAAGGATCATCTTATTTACTACCGTCGTCCTAAGTAAACAAGATGCATAAACATAATAAACATCACATGCAATTATATAGTTGTGACATGATATGGCCAATATCATCAAGCTCCATTGATCTCCATCTTGGGGCTCCATGATCATCTTGTCACCGGCTTGACACCATGATCTCCATCATCATGATCTCCATCATCGTGTCTTCATGAAGTTGTCACGCTAACGACTACTTCTACTTCTATGACTAACGCGTTTAGCAATGAAGTAAAGTAGTTTACATGGCGTTCTTCAATGACACGCAGGTCATACAAAAAATAAAGACAACTCCTATGGCTCCTGCGGTTGTCATACTCATCGACATGCAAGTCGTGAATCCTATTACAAGAACATGATCTCATACATCACAATTCATCATTCATCACAACTTCGGCCATATCACATCACATGATCAATCGCTGCAAAAACAAGTTAGGCGTTCTCTAGTTGTTGTTGCATCTTTTACGTAGCTGCGATTGGGTTCTAGCAAAACGTTTTCTTACCTCGAATCACCACAACGTGATTTTGTCAACTTCTATTTACCCTTCATAAGGGCCTTGTTCATCGAATCCGCTCCAACTAAAGTGGGAGAGCAGACACCCGCCAGCCACCTTATGCAACTAGTGCATGTCGATCGGTGGAACCGGTCTCACCTAAGCGTGCGTGTAAGGTTGGTCCGGCCGCTTCATCCCACAATACCGTTGAGCAAGAAAAGACTAGTAGAGGCAAGTAAGATGACAAGATCAGCGCCCACAACAAATTGTGTTCTACTCGTGCATTAGAGAACTACGCATAGACCTAGCTCATGATACCACTGTTGGGGAATGTTGCGAGAAAATTAAAATTTTTCCTACGGTTTCACCAAGATCCATCTATGAGTTCATCTAAGCAGCGAGTAGCGAGAGAGAGTTTGCATCTACATACCACTTGTAGATCGCGTGCGAAGCTTGCAAGGTGATGATGGAGTCGTACTCGAGCGTGATTGAGATCACCGATGCCAAGTGCTGAGCGGACAGCACCTCCGCGTTCAACACACGTGCGGGACGGCGGCGTCTCCTCCTTCTTGATCCAGCAAGGGGAAGGAGAGGTTGAGGAAGACAGCTCCACCGGCAGCCGACGGCGTGGTGATGGTGGAGAAGCGATACTCGGCGAGGGCTTCCGCCGAGCTCTTACGGAGGAGGAGATGTGTTGGGAGGGAGGGCTGCGCCTGGGAGTTGGTACAGCAGCCCCTCCCTCCCCCTTTATATAGGCCCCTGAAGTGGCGGCCCTGAGATCCAATCTCCGGGGCGGCGGCCAAGGGGTGGAGTGCCCCCAAGCTGGGTGGGCGCCCCACCCTAGGGTTTCAAACCTAGGCGCAGGGGTGGACCCTGAGGCGCACCAGCCCCTTGTGGGCTGGTTCCTTCCCTTTCAGCCCATGGGGCCCTCCGGGATAGGTGGCCCCACCGGTGGACCCGGGACCCTTCCGGTGGTCCGTGCTTTCTTGAAACCCCGAAACTTTCCGATGGCGAAACACCACTTCCTATATATTATTCTTTACCTCCGGACCCTTCCGAACTCCTCGTGACGTCAGGGATCTCATCCGGACTCGAACAACATTCGGTGGTCACATACTTGACTTCCTACTAACCCTAGCGTCACCGAACCTTAATTGTGTAGACCCTACGGGTTCGGAGACCTTGAGACATGACCGAGGCGACTCTCGGGCAATAACCAACAGCGGGATCTGGATACCCATGTTGGCTCCCACATGCTCCTCGATGATTTCATCGGTTGAACCACGATGTCGAGGATTCGATCAAACCACATATGCAATTCCCTTTGTCAATCGATGCGTTACTTGCGAGACCCGATCGTCGGTATCCCAATACCTTGTTCAGGTCTCGTTACGGCAAGTCACTTTACTCGCACCGTAATGCATGATCCGTGGCCAACACCTTGGTCACATTGAGCTCATTATGATGATGCATTACCGAGTGGGCCCAAGAGATACCTCTCCGTCATGCGGAGTGACAAATCCCGCCTCGATCCGTGTCAACCCAATGATACTTTCGGAGATACCTGTAATGCACCTTTATAGTCACCCGATTCGTTGTGACGTTTGATACACAAAGGCACTCCTACGGTAACCGGAGTTACGATCTCATGGTCGAAGGAAGAGATACTAGACATTGGCAAAGCTTCTAGCAAGCGAACTATCGATCCTTTATGCTATGCTTATGATTGGGTCTTGTCCATCACATCATTCTCCTAATGATGTGATCCCGTTATCAACGACATCCAATGTCCATAGTCGAAACCATGACTATCTATTGATCTGTGAGCTAGTCAACTAGAGGCTCACTAGGGACTCATTGGGTCTAAGTGTTCACACGTGTATTACGATTTCCGGATAATACATTTATAGCATGAACAAAAGACAATTATCATGAACATTGAAATATAATAATCCTTTTATTATTGCCTCTAGGGCATATTTCCAACAGGTGTAGCAACTTCGGTTCATGTAACCTTTATGTCATTTTTTGCAGGCCACCGTTGACGCAAGGAGAAGACGTTTCGTCGCAGAGTTGATTATGTCACCTTCAAACAGGATGGAGTGTGTGAAGAACAAAATTCGCGAAATCGCACGCAAAAGGCGCGCCTGAAGAATCCATGCGGCATGCAAGATTGAAGTTTTAGTGGTTTGGATTTAGTCCGGTCGAAGGTTTCGACGGCATGATTATCTTAGGGGTTCTATCATTTTATGTAATAAACAGGGCACATGCATGTGTATGTGTCTGTCAGACAATTTGCTCGTACAAGACAATTCGGTCATAAAATTCGCTCGGAGAAGACAATTTGGTCGTACCAATAAAGTTTTGGCTTCACTTATCAATTGTTCTTGCTTAATATATTTCTCCTCCAATTTTTTATAATTGTATATTTCACGGCTTCACTTATCAACTGTTCTTGCTTAATATTTTTCTCCTTCTCCAATTTTTTATAATATTCTATTTTTCTCTTCAACTGCTCTCGTAAGTTTCATATTAAAAATTTCACAATCTTAACTTTTTTTTAAACTCTACCAAGCTTAGCATTCTGCCTTAGCAATCTGCATGTCATCATCTTGCATAATCTCCCAGTAATTCCCCCTCATCACATTATTATGAAAAGTAGTCATGGTAGATAAGTAAATATATCAAGCCAAAATGTAATATTACACTCATCAAAATTAGTCATGTCAGCTCGTTGGCTCTATATATCGTGTGTTACCAGGCATCATGTTTTTCTAGTTTGTTTTACAAACCTGTCGTTTTTTTATTATATGTATAATTAACTTTTTCTGTAATCACCATAATGCCAGGCACGGCCCATCTAACCACGTGAGGGGCCCCACAGGCGGGGCTATCTTCCCGACAGCGCTACACCAGCCCATTTTGCCAGGTTCACATCGATCTTTCCCCTTGAGGGAGTCCTGGACTAGGGGGTGTCCGGACAGCCGGACTATCAATATCCGCCGGGCTCCCAGACTACGAAGATAGAAGATTGAAGACTCCGGCTCGTGTCCGGAAGGTACTTTCCTTGGCGTGAAAGGCAAGCTTGGCGATACGGATATGTAGATCTCCTACCATTGTAACCGACTCTGTGTAACCCTAGCCTCTCCGGTGTCTATATAAACTGGAGGGCCTTAGTCCGTAGGACACAACATACATCTCAACAATCATACCATAGGCTAGCTTCTAGGGTTTAGCCTCCTTGATCTCGTGGTAGATCTACTCTTGTACTACCCATATCATCAATATTAATCAAGCGGGGCGTGGGTTTTACCTCCATCGAGAGGGCCTGAACACAGGTAAAAACATTGCGTCCCTCGTCTCTTGTTACCATCCGCCTAGACGCACAGTTCGGGACCCCTACCGAGATCCGCGGTTTGACACCGACATTGGTGCTTTCATTGAGAGTTCCTCGTGTCGTCGCCGATAGAGCGGATGCCTTTACCCGTCTTCAAAGACAGTATTTTCGCCGGAGGGGCCTTGGCCACCGGTCAAACAATCCGGCTTGGTGGTTTTCTTATGACCGCCCGTCGGGCCACCGCTTCGGCAATGACTTCTCAAGTCATCAAAAGCAATCTTCGCGTCAGCCCTAAAGCTGCCGAACAGTTAGATCCAATCGAGCTCTCGTGCATTAACGATCTCTTGGATCGCGCCGCCGCCAGGAGTCGTGAACGGACTACAATCAAATCGGGCTTAGAACCGATCTGAGAGATATTAACTCCCCCCAGGCTACCCAGCACGTCGAAGTGGTAGAAGAACAACTCGGCAATTCATTGCCGTTGTTGAAAACAATCCGTGTCCGGATTCCCGAACCCTCCATGCCGGATTCCCGCGAAGGAACGGACCCTGATCGAGCATTGAACCTAAAATCGTGCGTCGCTCCGGACTCGCTGGGCTGTCTCCAGCAAATCAAGCTTCCGAATTCGGAAGTCTCTCGGCCTTTGAGCCCAAAGACGGGCAGGGAGCCGGATTTTACTCCACCCACCCGCCCAGACATATGCGACCTATCTCTAATTCGGCAAGAGCCCTCGAAGCAATACATCATTCTTGGGCGATTCCTCCCGGTTATGGACGGGATAAAGGACTGCCGAGAGGAAAACGCAATCTCAATCTTACGCAATAATCGCACGGACAAGGGAATCCTGAAACGCCATTGATCGTCGCAAGATTACGCGTTTTACCGATCTGGCGTCCATAATCTGAAAATCTTGTGCGATGGAAAGTTTCGGAAAACTGAAAATCAATTTTGGGATAATCCGCCCCAAGCCCGATCCAGCGGTAAAGGCGCCTCACAATCAGGCCCCGGATGCAAAATCCAAAAGCAAAAACCCAGCAAGGGAAGCGGAACCGTCTTTGGAGGGATGGCTCAATGGACCTGTAAACTTCATAATACTGAGGGAGCTGTCCCAACACACAGCCTTCGAGCATGTTGGATACTACGGCGGTGGCCAAAAGTGGCGAAGAGCTTCTAGCTCCGGAAGCCACTCCAACAATACCAGACGGTCTCAATAGTCTTGAGACTTTCGCATCAAATAATATGCAAAACGAACAATCCATGAACTCGCCAAGTCTACCAAGTAGCAACTACAAATCCATGGAGCGACACAGCTATCACCTTCAAGCGCCCGGATTGAGCCCACATCTCGAGCTACGAGAGCCCGGCCACACCGGGTACTTAGTCCCATAGTGGGCTGGCTTTTCGACAAAAGTCCTCATGGACGGCGGCAGCGGACTAAACCTCATTTACGAGGAAACCCTGCGAAAAATGGAAATCGATTGGAGCCGTATTGAGCGAAGCAGCACAACCTTCAGAGGAATAATCCCTAGCCGGGAAGCGCGCTGCACCAGAAAAATCACACTTGATGTGGTGTTCGGCTCTCCGGACAATTACAAATCCGAAGAAGTCACGTTCCAGGTGGCCCCGTTCAGCAGCGACTATCACACCATATTAGGACGAGAGGCATTCACAATTTTTCAAGCAATACATCATTACGGGTACATGAAGCTCAAAATGCCTGGGCCCAGCGGAATAATCACTCTCGTCGCTGATCCGGACACAACACTCCGCGCCCGAAAACAAGACAGCCGCACTAGCCCTCGAAGCACTATCCAAGCCTTAGCGGCGGAGGAACTCACCGCTGCGCTCTATGGTAAACAGGACGATGTGATACTTGATAAGCGATCCAAGTCCACCTCCTTCAAACCAGCAGATGAGATAGTTAAATTTCAGGTCCACCCAACGGACCCAACGAAGACGGCCTCCATCGAGACAGCTTGAACCCGAAGTTAACGCCGACTACGCGATTTCCTTCGGGAAAATTGGGACATCTTCGCCGGCACCCTTCGACATGCCGGAATCCCTCGCGGGTTGGCGAGCACAGCCTAAACATCCTAAAGGATTCAAGCCGATCAAGCGAGCTCTTGACGATTTTCCGAGCCCAAGAGACAGTAATGGAAGAAGAGCTAGCCAAGTTATTGGAAGCGGATTCATTAGAGACATTAAACATCCGGACTGGCTAGCAAATTTGGTGATGGTACCAAAGAAAGATAAATCCTGGCGCCTCTGTGTCGACTTCAAAGACCTCAACAAGGCTTGCCCAAAGGATCCTTTCCCTCTCCCCCGCATCGATCAAATTATCGATGCCACGGCAGGACACGACTCGTTGTGCTTCCTGGACGCATACTCTGGCTATCATCAAATCAAGATGGCGGAAGCAGATCAAGCCGCAACGGCATTGATTACCCCATACGGACCATTCTGCTTCAACACGATGCCCTTCGGACTTAAAAACGCCGACGCAACATATCAGCGCATGATTCAAACATGTCTGGCTACCCAGATAGGCAAAACAGTCGAGGCATACGTAGACGACGTAGTCGTCAAAGCAAAACACGTCGAAACTTTAGTAGACGATTTGAGGCTCACATTCGACAACCTTAGAGCATATGACATCAAGCTGAATCCGGAAAAATGTGTTTTGATTGTACCAGCCGGAAAGCTGCTGGGCTTCATCGTTATCCGTAGAGGAATTGAAGCAAATCCGGCCAAAATCCGGGCTCTGTCGCGATTGGATATTCCAAAAGACCTCAAGCAAATACAAAAGTTAACGGGATGCGTGGCAGCTCTAAGCCGTTTTATCATCCGTTTAGGAGAAAGGCGTTGCCTTTATCGCCTCCTAAGGCGCCTGCCAACACCGAGTGGGCGGGACGCCGCCATTCTTGGACTCGAAGAAATAAAAGCCATATTGGCAACAAATCCGGTCTGGCTCGCCCACTCTGGGCGAACCAATGTTGTTATACATCGCTGCAACACATCAAGTTGTAGCGCCCGTCCTCGTCGTCGAGCGCACAATGTAAGGGCATAAATTCCCTCTTCAAAAACCAGTGTATTACGATCCATTGTGTTAACCCCTGCAAATCCGTTACCGCACTATCAAAAGATAGCATCTGGCGGTGTTCATGGCGTCTCGGAAGCTCAGGCACTACTTTCAAGAGTGTTCGATAACAGTGGCCTCTGAAGTGCCACTCAATGACATTATAAATAACCGCGACGCAACGGGCAGGATTGCAAAATGGGCCATTGAGCACTTCGACATAACCTACAAACCTCGACGAGCCATAAAGTCACAAGTTTTGGCTGACTTCGTCGCTGAATGGACTGAAGCCGAACTACCTAAAGAGTACGGCGCATACTCCAATTGGACTATGCACTTCGACGGCTCCAAAATGTTGGCCGGACTGGGGGCTGGCGTCGTACTAACGTCCCCCACCGGAGATACAGTCCAATACATACTTCAAATAATGTACACGGACTCCAACAATGCAGCCGAATACGAGGCCCTGTTACATGGTCTCCGGATGGCAGTCTCCATGGGCATCAAACGCCTAGAGGTGCGCGGGGATTCAAACCTTGCAATATCCCAAATAAATGGAGACTTCGATGCCAAGGATCCGAAAATGGCATCATATCGTAATGCTGTCCTAAAAATGTCAGCTCGGTTTGAAGGACTCGAATTCCATCACATAGCCCGAGATAATAACCAAGCGGCCGACATCCCGCACACATCGGTAGCAAACGTGATATCTTGTCCTCCAAATATCTTCCTGGAACGGCTCTTCAAGCCATCCGTACTATGGGAAGAGGAGTCCGGTAGCGACAAACCGGAGAAAGCCGCACCAACTGGTGATTCAGCAGATGACATAACACCATCCGCCCACGATATAATGGCAGTAATCGCCGCGTGGACAGAACCTTTCCTAGCCTACTTACTTAGGCAGGAACTCCCCGAAGACCAAAATGAGGCCCGCTGCATAGTCCGGCGATCGAAGGCCTACAAGGTCCATGAGGGAGAACTTTATAAGAAAAGTACTACCGGAGTCCTTCAAAGGTGTATCTCCGAAGAAGAAGGGCGAAACCTCCTGGCTGAAATCCATGCCGGACTAGGTGGACACCACGCAGCAGCCCGGGCCCTGGTAGGAAAGGCATTCCGTACAGGATTTTATTGGCCGACGGCTCGGGCAGACGCACAGGATTTGGTCCAGCGATGCGTTGGTTGCCAGCTCTTTGCTAATCAGAGCCATATGCCACCCACCGCCCTCAAAACCATACCCATTACACGGCCGTCGCGGTGCAGGGGCTTGACATGGTCGGACCCCTTAAAGGGGGAACCCACAAGAAAAAATACCTGTTGGTCATGGTGGATAAGTTCACCAAATGGATAGAGGCCAAACCGGTCAAAACGGCAGAGTCCGGACCAGTGATAGACTTTATATCAGAGGTGGTACACCGTTCGGAGTCCCCACAGCATCATCACCGACAACGGCACAAACTTCACGGCCGATGAGGTCAAATCATGGTGCAAAAATATGGGCATTAAGCTCGACTATCGTCGATCTATCACCCTCAAACCAGCGGTCAAGTGGAAAGAGCAAGCGGTCTAATAATGGCGGCATCAAACCCAGACAGGTGAGGTCACTCGCCAAATCCGATACCCAATGGGTCGAGGAGCTCGACTCCGTACTCTGGGGGCTGCGGACAACGCCTAACCGTACTACCGGATTCACACCATTTTTTATGGTATACGGCGCAGAGGCAGTCTTGCCCTGCGACATTATTCATGACTCACCTCGGGTGCGCATGTATGAAGAAAGAGAAGCCGAGCTGGATCGGCAGGACAGCTTGGACACATTGGAGGAAGAACGTGACATCGCGAAGGCTCGTTCCGCATTTTATCAGCAGCAGGCCTGAAGATATCAAAGCAGAGAAGTATGGGCCAAGACCTATAACGTTGGCGAACTAGTTCCACGCCTGCCGGACAAGAAAAAGGACAAGCTCAAGCCCAGATGGGAATGCCCCTTCATTATTGATCAAGTACTGACCGGCGGAGCGTACCGTCTACGAAATACGTCAGACAACCGACTCGAGCCGAACCCATGGAACGCAGCCCGACTCCGACGATTCTATGCCTAGCGCCGGACTAAGAGTTCGTCCCCTTCCCCCGTCCAACCTTTTACATTTCGGTTGTCCCCTTTTTTTTCTCTTTTTTCCTCCTAAATTAACAAGCCCCTCGGGGTATATTTTTGCATTTTTTGCATACATACGATGTGCCATCCGCACTCGTTATTCCTGGGGGCTTCTTTTACAGAAGCTCAACTATACGGGTTTTATACCCAACACATGTGTCACGCTTCCGCATGTACCTTTTACTCGCCATTATATGCATCGATATGACTTAAGTTTTGGCCAAGCTGGGTTGCTTGGCTCCTGTGCTTACCCCTACGTTCCCGATTGTTCGGCTAGGTGGTAAAGGGAGCACCTCTGCGATTGTTACTGCCGGGTCAGCCGGATGTGTACCTCAGACTGGGTGAAGCCGAAAGCTAGCGTTCTTAAGGGAATATTCGGTCGGTGATTTAAAAGATGACTTTTTACCTATTTTTTCCATCTGCCCCCAGATGTTTTACTGTTTTTTTTGCAGTCCGGCAATGCATTTTAGGGCATGCCACCCCCAGCGAAAGGAACCCTTAACGGAACTATTCTCCCTGGAAGATGTTTCTTACTAACCATGTAATATAACATAACTAGTTGGGCACTTGTCTGATAAAGCACTAATGACTCCTACGCCTGGTCTCCATGCATACCACGGTTATTTCTTAATCTAAAAGGTATTCGGACACACTCCAGACTCTAGGGTCCCGAGGTCAAAGCGAAAAGGTCGGCAAAGACAAACGATCTACAATCCGGCTAGAAGGCATTTCACATGTCATTTTTAAAAGGATAACATACATTGTCAAGTTTATTGATTGTATTCCTCCTCAATCCCGTTTAACAGGCTGTCTAGTTTACAGTCCCGTTGGGAAAATTTAGCAGCCAGTTCTACCTGGCTGTACACTAAACTCACAGGGATCTCCTTCCATTCGGGCCCCACCGGTCCAACTTCGGCCATATGGTTGGGGTCCGCCTTCTTGTAACGCGTCTTTACCATGGCCCAAGCCTCCTTGGCACCTTGACGGCAAGCCGAAACCTTCCATAAATGGAAGCGCTGCCGTACTCCCTGCAGCTTCTCCGCAAGCTCCCCGAGGCCCTCGGGCAGGGTGAGGGATGGCCACAAAGCCTGCACGGCGCCACTCATTGCCTGCCGAACTCGTTCGAGTAGCTGCAATAGTTCGGGAAGTTGATCACCCATGGATAGGGGCATCTCCTCTGCAGGACGACCCGTGAGTATACCTACAAGACATATCATGTCAAAACACTTCCTCGCCGAAATCTTCTTTTCAAAAGTGTTCGCTCAAGCACTTACTATATATGCCGCGATGAAGTCGTTGATTCTCCTTAACGGAGCCGGACAGCTCGGCCCGTGCGCCTTTCAGCTCTTCTCCGAGCTTGTCATTGGCATCTTGGAGCTTGTTCCTTTCCTGCTGAACTCTGTTCAGCACATTCTCGCCGGCCTTTAGCTGGCGCAACAGCGTTTGCCTGTCCGGATCTTGTTCGGCGGCACCTGCAGTGTCATTATTAGACTCACGCGCATACCGCACAGCGCTTATATTAAATTATACAAATGTGTTACCAGGAGGGGTCTTTCCGTCTCCTCCTGCGGCAGCAAGTGCGGCCTCAAGTTGGGCCTTGCAATCTTGCAGTTCCCGAGACAGCTGGGCATTCTTCTCGTTAAGGGCCTGAAATTTCAAATGATCCTTAAATCAGTTAGCATAACTAATTTAAGTCTCGGGGGCTACTGGTGTATACAACCATCAAAATTTCCTTACCCGTATGTCTTTAACATACTGCTCCGTGGCTCTGGTAAAACCATTTTGAGCAGCACGGAGATGCGCGTCCCCTGCGTTAAAAGCATCCAATGCCTCAGGGGAAAAGCACGCTTCCTGAAAAATTGTCCGGCGACGTCTATGATTCATAGCGCTCTCCACCTCCGACTTGGTGGCGGACAATCTGTCGGTATCCTCCGTTGGAGCAGGATCCGGTTCGCGTCTTGCGCTTGCCTCCCCCTCCAGTCCGGGCACTGGAGCCTGGCTGGTGTTGGTTGGGTCGGCAATTCCTGCGCTCGCAGTCCGGCGAGCGCTTTTTCTCCTATAAAAGATCATGAGTACTTAGACGTTTCCTCGGAACGTTGCTCGAAAAGATCAAACACGAGCTATACCTCTGCGGCGACGTTTCGGCCCGCACGGCGCTCCTCTTTCTCTTGCTAGTTCGGACTGACCTCTGTAGGTCGGCCGCCGCAGGCTCGGCTTCCTGCCGTAGTGGTGCTTCCTGCAAAATACCATCGTTCGCGAAGGTCAAAAATAGGCAAGAATAAGGTGACGGTGCCCGAGCTTCGGTTGTGGTCACCTGGGAAGCCGGACTTAGCCCGGGGTAGTCCGCCGTAATGGCGACCAAAGCATTGTCGATGCTGAGCTGGTGATACACCCCGTCGATCAGGTCCACCTCGATGACCGGATCCTCTTCGGAGGCCGGACCCAGGGATCCTTCTGGATCCTCAGGTTGTGGAGCCGGGCTCACCATGTCCTCCACAGTCCGGCGTAGATCCTGCGCCGAAGACGTAATGTGAGAAGCTTAAACTTCGAGAGCACGGGTAGATTCGAGGTGTTCGCTTACCCATCCTCTGGGATAGACCATGGAAAACCATCCAAAGGATTCAGACGAAGGAAGTCCTCCTTCTCCCCTTTGTACAGACCGGATAGAATCTTCACCAGATCCTCGGTTGAACCCGGCCCTTTGCGGCCGTGCCGGGTAGCGTCGTCCTCCCCATTAAAATACCACATGGGGTGGCCTCTGTATTGCAGCGGCTGCACCCCCCGCTTGATGCACGTCGCCATGACTCCAATCATGGTCAAGCCGGAATGAGCCATTAATCTTATCCGGCCCATCAAGTAGTGGACGCTCTTGTCTTCCTCCAAACAGGGGCTCCGCGGGCGCCAGCTTAGGCGTTTCTTCAAGGGAGCAGTATCAAACTCCGGGAGGCCAATCCGGACTGGGTTGGGCAACGGAGCGTCTACCATATAAAACCATTCCGAGGGCCAGTCCTCGGACGCCCTCTTGGGGGTGCCGGATAGGTATCCGGTCCCAGCGATGCGCCATATTTCGGCGCCGCCCACTTGATATATGGACCCCTGGTAAGAACGGGAACGAGGCAGAACAGCCTCTTCCACAATGCGAAATGGGGCTCGATACCCAGGAATAGCTCACAAAGAGCTACATAGCCCGCGATGTGCAGCACAGATGCGGGTGTGAGGTGGTGGAGCTGGAGTCCGTAGAACTTTAGGAGCCCGCGGAGGAACGGATGTATTGGAAATCCGAGCCCCCTTATTAGATAGGGGACGAAACACACCCGCTCCCCCTTGTTGGGGCTTGGGGTGTCCTCCGCCTGCCTCCCACCTCGGTAAGTAACCAGTCCGGCTCGGACCGGAACCATGAAGGCCGGAGGAAGCAGTCCCTCCGTTTGGAGCTTTACTAGCTCGTTGTGCGAAATAGAGCACCTCCTCCAATCCCCCGGCGATGGGCTGGGAGCGCGTGAGGAAGAGCCGCGTTGACGATCCATGGTGGAATGGATTTCAGGGTCAGAGGCGCTTCGATGGAGTATACGCGGGAGGAAGACGGTGCGGTTTGGATCTGGATCCCTGCCCCTTTAATAGGCAGGTAACCCGCACGATTGGGGGGTAAAATGTAAAGAGCTCCCTGGCTTTTCGCATTCGTGCGACGCGTGGAAGAGGGCCATAATTTGGCGTAGAAGCCAAGAAGCACAATATTCGAGGTGAAGCCGGACACTATTCGGCAGGAACATGGAATTTGAAGGGAGAACCCGCCTTGCAACGTCGAAGATTACAAGCACGCTGGACTTATCGTCATTGAAGCCTGGTTAAAGGGCTACCGAGGAGTCTGGACTAGGGGTGTCCGGACAGCGGACTATCAATATCCGCGGACTCCCGGACTACGAAGATAGAAGATTGAAGACTCGGCTCGTGTCCCAAGGTACTTTCCTTGGCGTGGAAGGCAAGCTTGGCGATCTGGATATGTAGATCTCCTACCATTGTAACCGACTCTGTGTAACCCTAGCCTCTCCGGTGTCTATATAAACCGGAGGGCCTTAGTCTGTAGGACACAACATACATCTCAACAATCATACCATAGGCTAGCTTCTAGGGTTTAGCCTCCTTGATCTCGTGGTAGATCTACTCTTGTACTACCCATATCATCAATATTAATCAAGCAGGACGTAGGATTTTACCTCCATCGAGAGGGCCTGAACCTGGGTAAAAACATTGCGTCCCTCGTCTCTTGTTACCATCCGCCTAGACGCACAGTTCGGGACCCCCTACCCGAGATCCGCCGGTTTTGACACCGACACCCCTTTTCTCGTTTCCCTTTCCAAATCCCTAGCCCTCCCTCTCTATTTGCGCCTCCAAATCTCGGTGGCGAAAGCATGACAGCGAGCTGGGCATCGGGCGGCGGCGGCTGCGGCGAGAAGAGCGGTGGCAACCGCAAGTTAGGTCAAACCCTGGGTCCTGCAAGCAGGTGGGCCAGATTCAGTGGCACAGGAGGCAGCGGCAGCGGATCTAGTGGAACAGGGGACGGGGGTTTCATGGGCGGTGGCGGGCCGGGAGAACCCACGGCTAGGATTTCTTCAGTGCTACACTTTGGTGGCAAAAAGGTAAGTTCTTTACCGTTGTTCTTTACATCCCAGCATTATCGCCCATAATTCATCACCTGTGGCCATGGCAAGCTCCATCTATGTGGTCATCAGGAAACTCCTAGTGCCGATGTCGCATAGATGCGATAATTTTAACAGCCTTTTCGGGGATGTGTGTTTGAGGTTAGTGTACTGAGCATGATCTTCAAACTAGTACTGCTATTGCGGTCAAGCTGCAAAAATGTTCAGTGTTTAACGCTTGCAGCGACAAGTTCAGTTATAAAATGACTTGAATTGCTCATGATTTATTTAGGATGATATCACTTCTGAGTATGTTGAATGGGTTGATGGGGAGTGGGATAGCAAAGCAAAGTCAGTCATTAAGTATCTTGCCATGAAGAACAAGAAACTGGAGACTAAGATTACAAAATATGAAGCTGAAATTAAAAGGAATGAGAAAGAAAAGAGGGCAATGGTTAAGATGCACAAGGAGATATTGCTCTATAGGGATAGGATTTTAGGATTTGGAGGTCTTCTGTATCTTGGCCTGCTTGCCATTATGATTGCTGTCATAGTTAGCAAGTAGATTGTTCATAAAGTTATTGACATCATTGTAATTGACATGATGAAATGATGCTGAATTATTTGCTATTCAGTTTATGGGCAAAGTGTAACAGAGATTGCAGCATAAATAACATGGGGCCATAATGATTGGTAGACAGTGCACTTTTGGCATGTTCTATATTTGGCAGACAATGCACTTTTGGCATGTCCTGTATTTCACAGACAATGCACTTTTGGCATGTTCTATATTTGGTATGTGATGCACATGGGCACATCCCCTAGCAACACTACTGATTTATGTAGCAGACTAGTACATTGTCTTGTTGCAACATAGGAGCAACATCTAGCAGCTTCCATGCAACACTGAAGCAAAGCAACAATACATATTCAATATTCAGAAATTTAACTGAACTTGGCACTTAGGGTGAGCAGTAGATATTCAGTTCTTCAGCCACAAAGAACCCGATCAAAACGTACCAATTGCATTACTTATATGCTTACATATAAAAGCATACATAACCAACATCAAACCCAAAATAATGTTAACTTATATGCTGAAACATATAACAGCATACCTAACTTAAGATAACCAGCAGCTTCATCCTCCTTCAGCAACTGTGCCCATCTTCACTTCTTCAGAAATTTGAGGCGGCGTGAGCGGCGCACCACACACGGAGAAGCCTTCTTCTTGACCACCGCCGGCGCCACGATCTGAGCCACCTCCTCTTCTTCCACCTTCACTATGTCAGGGTGCAGGGGAAGGAGCTCGACGTCGATGGGCATTGTTTTGCCACCCTCGACGGCAACAGGCGCTACCATCTGCACGGTGTCCTCCTTGCCCTCCTCAGGGTCATCAGGGATGAGCGGTACCTCGTCCAAGTCGTCCTCCACGACGTCAGAGCCCAACGGCAGGACTGGCTTCGGCACGTGGCGCACCAGGTAGTCCGGGCTCACGGGCGCAGGGGGAGCGAGCTCGACGTCGACGCGCTCCGCCCTCGATGTGACGCGTGCTGGATCTGGCCGCAACGTCATGGTGGTGGAGCGGTACATCCACCACCTTGCGCGCTGAACAGGGGAGTCGCTCAGCGTGGCCTCTCGCATTGCCCAGACGAGGAGGAGAGCCTGCGGGACGCCGCAGCCGTAGGGGAAGGCGCGCTTCTTCTCGGCGTCGGTGAGGACTTTAACGAGGCCACGCGCGTGGTTGACCAACATCTCCGTGCTGGGGAACCAGCCCCACACCTCCGCCAACTGGGCGCGCCACCCCTCGTCATCGCCGGCGAGCTTCATCATCGCTCTCTGCCAGCCGAGGCTTTTCTCCATGGAGGCGGCTGCAGCGGTCGCCGGTGGGGGTTTTCTCGATCTACTGTAGGTGGGGATAAGGGGAGTTCGAACCGGCGCGCGAGGTAGGTGGGTGAATGTGTGGTGGGGAGTGGTAAGTTAGGTGATTTAATGGCAATTAGGACGTGGGGAGGGGAAATGTATAATATTCTTTCTAACTTATAGCTAATTTATTTAGGTCGGATTTTGTTGTTTATTTAGAGATGTAAAAATTTGACACTCCCACTAAACAAAGTGTCGATCGAGTTGCTACAACTAGATGATGCCCCGCGCGTTGCTGCGGAAACCGTGTTAAAACCAATCCATAAATTAGTGCTTAAAACCAATGAAATTAAATGTAAGAGTTTTACATGTTAAAAATGATAAAACTTAAAATAAGTGTGTGTAGCAAAATGATGTATAAAAGAGAAAAAAAATCCCCACAAATAGAAGACATGATTGATGAAGTGGCGTTGTTTGAGTTGATAGGTTAATGCAAAAAATGCATGCATGCGTTGGGAAAATAAGATATGCATGACCAATGAGGTGGCATAATTTACATTAATGCAAAAAGTAACTTATGAGCACATGCATGATTCCTTGATGCCACACAATTTTGATCGGAAGGCTGTAAATAATTGAGGTGATGTGGAAGCACGCATGTGTTGACAAATATAGTAGTGGGGGCTAGCTATTTAGGTATAGAAGATATATATAGGATCCAAACACGATGTTAAACGTCGAACTAAAATTGATGCCATAATGTGAAAAGGATATACTGCCATGTTCACTCGATTTATCCGTAAAAAATTGAAGCAAGTGTTCTACACTTCTTCCTTCTCCACTGTTCTGCACATCATAGAAGACAAGATAAGTTAATGAATGATAATTTTTTCAATAATCCAGAATGCATACAAACACTTACTTCTGATTTAGTTTGCATTTGTTGCTACGTTTAGTGTGTCCTAGCAATTTGCAAGCGCCGCACCGGGTTTTCAATTCATCAAAAGAGAGTGGTCTACCATTTTTCGAGACAGGGCGGTTCTCATCTACCTTTGTTGCACCTTTGCTGGACACTTTCATAGGATCTTTAACTGCGACAATGTTGCCTTCACCATCGTCTACATATTCAACTGCACACTTACTGAAGTCATTTATATTGTTGCTCAAATTTTCCTGTAGCAGATCATACTCATGACTCTTAGCTATCACAGCCTTCAAACTATCCTGTAACTGATCCCACAAAGCTGGGTGTTTGCATGCCGCATGCATAGCTTCTGAAGCTATCACACTGACCTGGCTATATTTCATTCTTTCCTCTGCCCCAGTCCAACCATATCCCAACAGATCGCTTGTGCGCCTCGCGGGCAGTCCCAACCTTGCTTGTTTCGTGAACCGAACAAGAACTAAACACTTTGGTATTTCAGATATGTTCAAGTACTTCAGTACGTGGAATATATTTTTGCAAGGTAGACCCTTTCGAATCATTCTTCTACAGCTGCACCGTATAGGTTCTGGGGAATTTACTGCTATATACTCCACCCAAAAACGGCTATTCCGGTTATTCTTCAAGGCCACGATGTACTGCTGTGATCCGTCTCCCAGCTTAATTTCTACAATCTCCATGCCATCAATTTTTCTTAGATCATCTTGCAACATATAGAAGTTTGCTGGAGTGAAGACGTGAGAAGCAGCTATCTCAAGTTCCCTCGAGCTAGTAACTGGCACTAATAAACTCTGTGAGGCCGTGCAGTCATCTCGCGCCTTGTTTTCTCGGATACGTACAACGGCATTCTCATAATGCAAAATCATATCCACCAGGGTCATTTCACCGTCTAGGTGGAGGTGAAGGCATGAGTTTAGGCTTTCACTTCGCTGGTTGCTTTTCATGCCAAGCCAAAACCCTTCTGTCAGATAAGCCACGGCCCACAGTCTCCTCTTCTTATACATCCGTCTCAACCATGTTACTGTTTTTTCCGACTGCCATCTTTTTGGTAAACGCGTGCCATCTCTTCTCAAAGGTGGCCGTGGACGTGCTGTAGTACAGAAGGGTTCGGAACTCCTTCAAGGACTTGGGACTGAGGTGAATCTTCATATTTTTTTCTATATGCCACGTACATATACGGTGCCACACGTCTGGCAAGACTTCGCGAATTGCCTTGATCATCGCAGCGTCGGCGTGTGTGATTACACTCTTCGGCATCTTTGGACACATGGACCTCAAAAAAGTCTGCAGCAGCCACACGTATGTCTGTTCGGTCTCGTCCGAAACTATGGCACAACCAAAAACAGTGGACTTCCGGTGATTGTTAAGACCAACAAAAGGTATGAATGGCATACCATAGCGATTCATCTTGTACGTGCTGTCAAATACAAGCACGTCGCCAAAGTCCTCATAGTCATGACGAGACTAGGAGTCACACCAGAACATCCTATTCAAGTGTCCTTCCTTATCTAGCATGTACTCGAAAAAGAAGCTAGGATCCCTCTGTTTCCTACTGGCCATGATGCCTATGGATGTGGCAGCATCACCTTTTGAAAGCAGCTTCCTCTTCTCCCTGGCACAAAGGTTGTATATTTCACGCCTGGTAAAACCAACACCGCCATACCATACATGTTTGCTGATGAGGGAATCCATCATGTCGTGAATTCAAATCCCTGCAGCTCCCATGGACATTATCTCATGCTTCTGAAACTCTTTGATTTTTCTATGGGACCAAAGAAAAGGTACCTCGTCCGGTCCTGCCAACATATGGCTATGCTTGTCCTCAAAACTTGCAACATACCAAACCCCACGCTTTTGGTCAAGCTTGACAGTCAGGTGTGCTTCGCAAAAGCAGCGTGTCTCGGCTCTGAGCCGACGGATGTGCCGTTCCTCGGTTAGCAACTTGCTGTCACGTTTCCCTTGTCTGGAACAAACAAACTTCCTATAACGCATAAGATGTGCCTCGGTTTTGGTATACCTGACCTTATTCTTCCTAATGCTGAAACCATTAGCTCTAGCATAGCTGTTGTAGAAATCATACGCAACATCGTGAGTCATAAAAGTCATGTCTATTATCTGCATGAACATATCCCTCTTTTCATCTGCACTGGCAGTATCTTGGACATTCATTACCCCACCATCTTCTTTCACCTACACAATCAAAACATAGCCATGAAACTGTTTTGTATGGTTTAACATTACTTTCATAGAACATTGATTACACAAATACCTCACTCATGGTGACCGACGACTGCGAATCCCCAGAATCAGGTGCATTTGATGATTCGTCATTAAGGCCCGTCTCCGCGTCGGATTCACCGTAATAGTCGTACGCATTATGACATTCGGAAATGAACTGAAAAATACAACACAAATACATAATTACATATCATATAATATTCCAGAATGAATTCGATTTGCATGCCAATAATTTTTTCAGTTACGTACCTGACTAATGTAATCTTCATTTGAGAGCTCTGAATTGTTTTCCTGACCATCATCATGCTCATCCATCTACAAATTTTCAACACAAAAATATAATGCTGTAGGATGGCACCATAAAATTACAACATGGTAATGCCACTCACATTCAAATCTTCCCATTCGTTCCCATTCTCTGACTGATTTCCAAGATCTGAATTTTCATCATCTGACCAGTCTTCTATCCAGTCTTTCATCAGTTCTCCAAACTCCATGTCTACCATCATATCAGTTAACTCTCGTCCGCCATTTCCTACAACAAATGATGAAAACATTATCAATGATGATATATCTACACATTGCTCACGATCACGGATGTTATGTAAACAACCCCAACCGAGGTCATTTAGATCTGCCAAACCAAGTCAGGAAGATGGCCACGACACTCGTCGTGATCACTTTCAATCGCGAGGAGCAGCACTACAAAACCTAGCTAGATCTGTGATTACCTCTGTCGCCGGATACCTAGGTTAGCCGCCACATCAAATAATGATAGTCCTGGTGAACACAGCCGACGGCTACCAACACTACGTGAACCCTACACTGGAGAAACCCAGATCACGAGGAGCATCACTACCGGAACAAGATCCACGATTGCATACGCCGCCGGGTAGGTAGGTTTCCCTCCCCGCTAGGCTAACCACTATCTCTGACGGCGGTAGTTCGTTCGATGTTGCCGCGAGCGAGACTAGAGGGGTGTGGGGGGATGCAGGATGCGGTACCTGTGAGCGCTGGAGATTCACGATGTTGCCGCGCCCGCTGTCTGACGAGATCGACGGCGACGAGATAGCCCTGCGCGCCCCGCTGGAGATCTACCGCGTGAATTATGTAGCTGCGTGAATGCTCGCGAGATTGATGGAGCTGCGTGAATGATTGGATCCGGCAGGTCCTACGTTGTCGTGGGGTCGTGTGATGTTTTTTTTTTGGACCAGGTACTGTACGTATACGGTCTGGGCGATACAGGGCTTGGTAGGGCTAGACTGGGCTGGGATCTAGGCTACGGCGGGCCAGGAAAAAAACAAACTCGCGGGGACCAAAATACCCCTCCGAAATTAGGTTAGGGGGAGCACCGGAGCAGGCCTCGCCGAGGACCACGTACGTACTGTACGAGTGATCGATCTCAACAACTTGGTCACACTGTTACCTGGTATTTTCCCCTGTTACCTGCTCGCACCGGAGCGAATACTCCACATGCAGTTGCAGTTACAACTAGGTGTACTGTAGCGGCTATGTGTGGAGAGAAAGAGATCCATGTGACGAGTCGACGCATACGTAAAAATTAAAGTGTTTACGTGTCTAAATTGTTAGTTTGATGTCGACGAGAGTTGGTTTAAGCATGATTGCGCATTTGATGTCTAAACTATCATTGACATCAAACCAACTCTCGTTTCTTGCAGGTTATTTTTCGGTCACTACACTGATTCGTATGTGGTTGCTATTCACTCCGACAGATGTAAGGAAGCATATAGTTACTGGGTCTATCCGGTGGGAGACAGTAGCACAGGCTATCTTTAACCGGTTTGGATGGCGGTCATGTAATATGATAGGTGTTTAGTTTTCTATCTAATTTTATTCCGGCTATCCTGTTTCATGTTCTTCTTACTCTTTGTGAGCCTTTTTTACCTTCTTGAGACCTGAAGACTTTGTTGAACCTTTTGCTTATTAATAAGATTACCGCATGCATCATTCTTCATGCAGAGGCCGGTGATAACCTCCTTTTCGAAAAAAAATTATGACGAGTCGACGCACACGTAGTGGCGAGACCGGCCAGTCGAATCTTCCATGTATGGCTTGGAACGTTCTCACGTCGCAGCTGGCCTATGCTAGTTTAGCGATGTACCGTTGGAGCGAGTAGCACTGTGTCTTGATCAAGTGCTAGCTCTGCGTACCGTCGTGTCTCGTGCACCACCATCATCACCGTTGGCAGATCAGGGCAGCATGACGATGTCGTCACATATGCATATACGTGTATTTTGGTTGGCAAGTGGTAAAACTAGCTAGTACCAGTCATGCAAGCTGCACTATTGTATGTGAGCGTGCCATACATGGCAATGAGTGCTATTATACGAACCAATTTGTGGTTGGATGGTTAGAAGAATAGTGATATCCCAGCCATCTGGGTTCATGTCCTCCTGCTCGTATTTTTCTGTTCTTTGAGGATTTCTGATGATGCGTGTTTCATGGGAGGAAATGTTTCCGTCGATTACAAATGCATACGATGACTTCATCAATCTCAAAATGATATGCCCGCTCAATCTCTCGAAGATGCTCATAAAATTAGGGTGTATGTCTTCATAGGATAAGTGTAGGTGCGTATATATGAGGGCTTGTTTACGTGTTCTAAATGTTGTTTTAACGTGTGTCAAGCTGCCGATCGCTCGTCGACGGGTACGTCTTCTCCCACTGAATGCGCATCGCCCGAAATCCTGAAATAAATCCAGGAATAAATGCGAGCACCAGAATTTGAACCCTGATGGGCTGGGGATACCACAGTCCCTCTAACCATCCAAACACATGTTGATTCGCATCGCTCATTAAGGACAGTATAACCGTACCTAATCCCTGCCCTCACAGTGATTTGAGTTTTCGGCCGTCCGTTTACGCGATCTGAACGTTCCTGGCCGTCAGATCTGATGTACAAAGCGTTCTGTCCCGCACTATGTGTAATCGATTTTTTTTCAAAACTATCACCTTTTTTATAGCTAATTCGGAAACTATAGTACCCATTGCCAATATATCAAAAATATCACCCTGTCGGTCACGTGGTGGCCGAAGTGGTAGTTTTCGGCCAGAACTTGGCCGAAAAGTGCTTTTCGTCCAGCTGTAGGCCGAAGAGGTCTCGTCGGGTTGGGCTGGGCCGAAAATAGTAGCTTCGGCCAGGCCTAGACCGAAATGGGCCGTTTTCGGCCAGCCCGCAGCCGAAAAGCTTTTCGGCCAGGCCTAGACCGAAAAGGTCTGGATAAGGCCAATCCCGTCGTCACCTTTCCTCTTCCGCTCGCCTCTGTTCTTTCTCGTTCTTCTCTGTAGAGCTCCGGTCTCCTCCCTGATCTCCTCCAATTTGCACTCATTTACACAACCAAGGCACTGAATAGATAGATCATAGCATTCTCCACCGGCCTACGGTGTTTTTTTTGTTATGGGATAGTTTTTTGTGCGCTTGGGGGAGGAGCCATGGTGGGGTGGAGGAGGTCCGGTTGGGAAGGAGGTGGTGGTGAGGAGGAGCAGCACCTGTGGAGGAGGAGGCGGTGAGGAGGAGCAGCAGCTTGGGGGGTGACCGGAGTTGAACCTCCGGTCGTCGAGTGGGCGGCGCTGCCGTTGTCCGGTGGCCGGTGCCGGTGACCGGAAGAGACGCACGCTTCGAAGGTATAGCCATGGCGTCACAAATTTTCTCTAAATTGTATAGTTTATTAGTTAGTGTTAATATGTTTGTGGTGGCATTTTAGCGCGTAGTTAGTGTAGCGGGTAATATTAGTGTTCATTGTGATTAATGAGGAGATGACAATGTCTGACAGGTGAAAATGTCTGAATCAGTAAATTTGACTGTTTATTACGGCGCCGGTAACGTTCGATGTAATGAGTTGGGAGTTGATCTTAGCGAGTTTAAAAATGGCGTCATGACACTAGCAGACCCGGACAGACTGGACATTAGACAATTGAAGTACTGGTTGACAACTAGTTTCGGGATTTACGCAGCTGTTACGTGTAGACGGTCTTCGGATGTTGCACTTCCTCCTCCAGCACATCGTCCGCCACAACCCTCTATACAGCATTCAGAACCACGACCCTCTGTTCACCGTTCAGAACCACGACCCTCTGTGCACCGTGCAGAACCACCTCCTTCACAGCCTGGGAGCTCTTCCTGGCATGAGCCACCTCCTTCACAGCCAGGGAGCTCTTCCTGTCATCAGCCACCTCCTTCACAGCTAGGGAGCGGTTACTGGCATCAGATGGAACTAGGTAACACTACTCACTACATTCTTTTTAACAGTGTAGTAATCATTCTTGGATTCTCAGCAGTCACTGATGCTTACTGGTAGTGCTTCGTTCATTCATTTGTATCAATTTTACATGTTTTACTTTACTGCAGGCGGCAACCAGTCGCAACCGTTCATGCATTCAGAGCAGTCACCGATCCTTAGTGGTGGTGCTGATTACTTTGAGGGCGATCGCAGTATGATGACCAAGCTACAAACATTTATGGCTTCTCATGAGACAAGGTTTCACACTCCACCACCACCACCGACACACGGGAGACACAGACCGTGAGAGACGAGGTTAACTATGGTCGTGGTTATCGCGAGCCTCGTCCACCGCCTCAGCGCTTATTGCCTTCCGGTCCTCGCCCGAGGAAGACCCAGACTCGTCGTCGTCCCCCGCAATGATATGCTTATCTATCTATGTATGACTCATTATCTATGTTAGTTTCAGACTATTCGCAGCTGTGTGTCAGTATTTATGTATGAGACATGCTTCATGTATGTGTTATTATCGCACTTCCTTCTATCTGATCAGGAGACATATATTGTTTTATGTATGCGAGAGACATATTACTGTTAATTCGCATTCTTATTCCAGTTACATTTCCAAATAGACTACAACCGATAATTAAGATACATCTTACATACTACAAAATGAAATTTAGATAGAACATAATGCCCTACAATAATACAATACAAACTAATAATGCAAATACATCTGAATGAAACGGTATAACTGGAATACATCTTACATACTACATGAAGTCATCATCGTCATCCTCCGTTGATGCAGCCCTCTTGCCCTTGGACGATGCGGTCCTCTTGCCCTCCGTCGATGCGAACTCTTGCCCTAGCTGGATGCGTAACTCTTACCCTTCGAGGATGCGTAACTCTTGCCTTTGGACGATCTGAACTCTTGCCCTTGACGATGCAGAACCGGAAGCGGCGACATGAAGATATCTTCATCGTCCTCGCTCTCCTCGATCCATAAAATGTATTCTTTGCTGCAGTCTTTCTGAAAGTTTCACTCTTCGGCTCCACTACCTTCTTCCACCTTTCATGCAACCTAAGAAGTTCTTGACGTACCTCCTCATAGGTCCTTTCAGGCCACCCAGACCTACGTAATTGGTGAGCCAACTCATTCATTATGGTGTCACTACCGGTGAGTTCGTCCCATGGAACTATCCTATTGTCCATCCTGAAATCGGTAACTAGACTCAGAAGAGTCCTGCTCATCCCAGGGTGAAAACTACGATCGAATGGATAATGGGACATCTCGACTACACTACACTGGAATGCTTATCCACCTTCGCCTGAAGGGGGTTTTATAGATACAGAGGAGATAATGGCAGGAAAGAATAACTGCGGTATGGCGGGAAAGGGTTGGCGGGAAGGGATTGGCGGGAAAATAAGGCGGGAAGGGATTGGCGAGAAAATAAGGCGGGAAGGGTCATGGAAGCGGGTGGCGGGAACATAAGGCGGAAGGGTTGGCGGAAGCAGTGGCGGGAACATAAAGGCGGGAAGGCGTTGGCGGGAAACGGGTGGCGGGAAGGGGTGGGCGGGAAACGGGTGGAGACAAAATACATTTCAGCATGAGCCATGCAACTTCGGCCTACAGTTGACCAAAAAGTGAGTTTTCGGCCTAGGCTTGACCAAAAAGTGTATTTCGGCCTAGAGTTGACCGAAAAGACACTTTTCGGCCTAACTATGGCCGAAAAGTACTACTTCGGCCTAGTGATGGCCGAAAAGTTAAACTTCGGCCTAACTGCGGCCGAAAAGTAGTACTTCGGCCTAAAGATGGCCGACGGGCTACTACTTTTAGTTTTTTTTTGCATTACGTCCTATAGTTTCGGAAATTGCTACAAAAAAGAACACAGTTTTGAAAAAAAATCTGTGTAATCTGGCCCAGATGTCCTGTGGGCTGCTGCTCCAGAGGCCGAAACCGTGCCCTGTTGTGAACTGGGCCTGTTTTCTCAGCCCACTGAGGGTCCAAAACGATGTATTGCTGGCTTTTGTCTCATCCCTTCCACCCCGACCTCTCGTCTCTCTTGTTCAATTCCCACCCCCGACCTCTCCGCGATACAAGTTGCGCCGCCTTCAGTCTCCGGCCGGCCGCCTCCTCATCTTTGCCCAGCCGCCGCCCTCTTATTTACCCTTAAGATTTCATCAGGGAGGGGATCCACTCTCAGATCTGTTGAGGCTCTACATCACTAAGGACTGAACCAGATTTTTACTCCTTGTCGCGCCATCTCTGGATCCAACCTCGTTCGAGCACCCAGGCGCCGGTAATGCTGAGCTCCTGGATCCACAACCCAAAACCAAGCTTATTCTTTTGGATCCACGATCCAAGGACCTCCTCCAGGCGGCTCAGAGGGAGTGAGATGGACACGACAAGAAGATGCGTTGTCATCCTCAATTTTTTCTTCTCCCGAGACACCAGTGGCCCGTGGCCTGGTTACAACGATGAGGTTCCAATAGTCCACGGTGAGATTTCGATAATCGCTTATGTACCACGAAATATTCATGGATTCAGTTTTGAGATTGGATCCAAATTTCGCTAAGGGGGTCCAGCGACACACGCGCAGAGGAGCGGCCGGTCTGCATCCATCCAGCCATAATGCGAGGCGGGGTCCGGCCAAGACGAGGCTCGCGCTGTGATCGACCGGAGGCGCGGGTCCGGCTTCAGTCGATGCGCTCGAGGGCTCGTGGTGAAACTACTCCGTCTTCGCCCAGTCGCCTCCCTTCTCCAACCTCCACAGCTCGTTCTCGTGTCTTTCTTCAGGCAGGTGAGATCCGGGTTCCCCTTCTGGTCTCTTAGATTTTTTGATGTTGCTGTGATACGTTGGACAGGTGTACAGGTTGCTCACCTGGTCTTCCCTTGATTTCTTCAGCCAAGTGAGCTCTTGTTGTACCTGCCGCACAGTGTCTGTACAATACAAGCTTGACGATTAAGCGAGCTAGGGGCCAGTCAGTGTCAAAACGTGCATTCAAGGCCTAGCAGTTTTTCTGAACTTTGACACTTCATAGCGTGCTGAACCCTTCTCCTTGTGTTCAGAGCACTGAAAAAAGTCCTACTGGAAATATGACGACGGCGAACCCCGATTTCAGAAGAACTATGGAAAGAAAGTGTTGAGCATAAAAATGCGATCTACTATAGTGGTAATGTTTCTTTTCTTATAGTGTGGGCAACATTCTTTTTATCCCTTATGATACTGTAGTGGTAATGTCAGGAGCATGCATGTACAAATTATATCATAATATATATACTCTTTATATTGCATTTTCAGCTTAGTTCTCACCTGTGTGTTTTTCACGGTTTCAGTGAAAGCTTGATGATGTTGCACCTTCAAGTGCCGTGATTGGTATGCATCCTCTAAATCAACTAAAATTTCTATTGATTTTGTAGCTAATGTAGTGGTAACTCTTCTGGTCGCTTTCATATAATTAAATTTGCAATGTACGACCAAGTGTAGCTCCATTTCCCTTCTACAATCATTATTATGTTTTAGAATCATGCTCCAGTTTATATGTTAGAAAAATCTTGATAGGTGCTTGGCTCAAAGGCCTTGGTACAGGTGCCATCTGCACATGCTTCGCCTGATTGCAGCGGTTGGAAATCTGGGGTAACCAGACAAATAATCAAATTTGAGTATGTGAAATGAAGCAGAAGCTAAGTGTTCCACTGATAATAGAAATGTCCATTTATGCTTATGTAAAGATACTTTTATTATTCTACCGAATTCCACCGTAGGATATCCCATTTATGGTATGTAGAATATCAGTTACTACTTGATTTCCTAACTAAGTGAAATCCTTGTTAGCATTCTTCTTCGTGAGCGTGGCACACTCCACACATGAAATGTCTAGGCGCACCAGGCCCGCCTAATTCTTCTTTGTGGCAGAACATGGCGCCCCTTTGGGTAGAGAGGCATGTGAACATTTCATTAATGCACCATGTATACAATCTATAATGACAATTTATGTCTCCTGTTGCATGTTTATTTTTGCTGCGGCTTATTATCTGTCTTGGCACTATGGATTGGTTTTATTTACTGAATACATGGATTTGTATGTTGTCATCCCATGCCAATTTGTGTAGGTGAACCTTACTTTTTTATCTTAGTATATATGTGATCTTCATTAATTATTGACTAATATAAGGTTATGTTTTACAAGTATAATATATTTCATGTGCCCATATATATCTATAGAACTTCGTATAACTTATCGTATAGATAGACGGGCGCGGCAATGCAGATCCTATTTAGCGTCAAGGACATGACTTCGTTGAAGCCTGGCCACCCGATGCCTGAGTTTGGGCCGGCCCATGGTCGCTCTGCTTTTTCTTCTCTTTTCTGTTTCTTTCTTTTCTACTTATATTTTGTTTTTTATTTTCCATTTTTCTTTTTTATTGTCTTTCTTTTTTGTGTTCTATACAAAGTTCCTTTCATGTTTATATATAAAAATACTCATAGTATATATAAGAAAATGTTCAGCCTATAAAAAAGAAATGCCCAACATATTTAAAAAAATGTTTATTGTGTATTTTAAAATTGTTCAGCATATATCCATAAAAATGATCAATGTGTATTTTAATATTATTAGCATATATCACAAAAATGGTCAATGTGTATTTAAATATTTTTCAGCATATATCACGAAATGTTCGGTATATTTAAATTTTTTCAGTGTATAACACAAAATATTCAATGTATAATTAAAAATTGTTTATCATTTAAATTTGAATCTTCTTTTTCATGTTCTCCATATTGTTCATGTTTTAGATGTTTGAGTGAATTTCTAAATTTGTTCATTATTTCAAACATTATTCAAAAGTTTGAAGGAAGTTGTTCATATTTTCTCCAAAGAAATATTAAATTTTTTCAAAAAGAAAAGTACTACTGTTGTACGTAGTACTTTGACGGACCAGGCGATGCATATTGGTTCTTAAAGTTGGGCGCAGCAAATCTAGCACTAGAACTTGTCAGGTCTATTGGTTTGGAAGAAATATCCACTAGCAGGAGGTCATGAGTTCGATCTCTCTCTTGCGCAACAGGTTTTTTTTGCGCGCATGTAGCTCCAAATGGGCCCGTTGCGTTTCTCTTCAACGAAGGCTCAATAGTTTGACGCCACGTGCTGTACCTCAATAGTTTGACGCCCGCGGGTGTCGCACAGGCAATAATCCTACATTTTTTTTGGAAATGGAGGCGTACCCCGGCCTCTGCATCATAATGATGCATGCAACCATCTTATTAAAAAAATCCATGAAGTAGCACAAAGTCATAAAGATATTACAGCTCGCAAGTGAAGCGAAACAAAAAGAAAAAAGAAAAGTACATGCTGACATTCCGAACTGGTACGGCAATATGAAGGATAAGCTCCCTAGTCTCCTATCTTGTTATGCGACTGATTGAATATAGCCCGGGCTACCATCTCCCACTGGTTGCAACCAGTAACCAAAGCTTCCTGGAGTCCATAGGAGTGAGTAAGGACCACGTACGGATCCATGCGGTAGCTCTGAAGATGACCTACAAGAAAGTTAAAGTGTGTTGTCTGTTAAAAATCAAATCATTCCTACAGTTCCATATAGCCCACAGAAGCGCATATATTCCAATCCGAATACTAGCCGCAGCAGTATGCTCAACCCCAGCTAACCACGTTCCAAACAACGACTCAATGTCAACTGGAGGATTAATGTTGAAGGCTATATGAATCATTCTCCAAAGCAATTTGGCGAGTGGGCATTCAAACAATAATTATTGTATTGTTTCATCTTGATCAGAAAAACAACAACATGAACTACCTACCCATCACCTCTTGATTAAGTTGTTCTTACGAGTATTACTTGCTTGTGGACGAACCACATAAAAAATACAATACGCAAGGGAACCTTAACCCTCCAAATATGCAACGATCTTGAGATTGTGCCAGAATTAATCAAATCCATATAGAAAGATTTCACCGCAAAAACCCCATTTTTAGCTAATTTCCATTGCGTCGAATTCGGCTGGTCGGAGAGTTGAACATCTATCAATCTCCGAACCAAGTGCATCCAGGCCGTCCATCACTCACCAACTAACGCGCGTCTGAACTGAATATTCAAGGGAATTGTTTGGAAAACTGTGCCAATGTAATCCTTCTTACGTTGCACAATATTATAAAGAGTGGGATATTGTACGGCCAGGGGTGTCTCCCCTAACCAAGTATCCTCCCAAAATCTTGTTGACATCCCATTGCCAACCAAGGATTTGACCCTACGAAAGAACAAGTCCTTGGTTGTCATAAGCCCCTTCCAGAATGGCGAGTCAGTTGGTCTCATGGTAACCTGGGCGAGCATTTTTGACTGTAAATAATTAATGCACAAAATCTGTGCCCACATGCCCTCAAGTTCTGTTTCTAACCTGTAGAGCCATTTGCTCATAAGGCATTTATTCCTGATTTTTAAGTTCTCAATACCGAGACCCCCTGGTCTTTTGGTCGGCGAAGGATTGTTGGGGAACGTAGTAATTTCAAAAAATTTGCTACGTACACACAAGATCATGGTAATGCATAGCAACAAGAGGGGAGAGTGTTGTCCACGTACCCTCGTAGACCGAAAGCGGAAGCATTAGCACAACGCGGTTGATGTAGTCGTACGTCTTCATGATCCGACCGATCAAGTACCGAATGTACGACACCTCCAAGTTCAGCACATGTTCAGCTCGATGACTTCCCACGAACTCCGATCCAGCAGAGCTTTGCGGGAGAGTTCCGTCAGCACGATGGCGTGATGACGGTGTTGATGATGCTACCGACGCAGCGCTTCGCCTAAGCACCACTACGATATTACCGAGGTGGAATATGGTGGAGGGGGGCACCGCACACGGCTACGAGATCAAGAGATCGATTGTTGTGTCTAGAGGTGCCCCCTGCCCCCGTATATAAAGGATCAAGAGGGAGGGGGTGGCCGGCCAGGGGAGGGCCCGTCAGGGAGGAGTCCTACTCCCACCGGGAGTAGGACTCCCTCCTTTCCTAGTCCAAGTAGGAGAGGGGAAGGAAGGGGAGGAGAAGAGAAAGGAAAGGGTGGGCCGCCCCCCTAGTCCAATTCAGTTTGGGCTAGGGGGGGCGCACGCCCCTAGCTGGCCGCCTCTCCTCTTCCTCCACATGGGACCATGAGTCCCCATAATCCCCCGGGGGGTTCCGGTAAACCCCCGGTACTCCGGTATATGTCTGAAACTCCCCGAAACACTTCCGGTGTCCGAACATAGTCATCCAATATATCAATATTTACGTCTCGACCATTTCAAGACTCCTCGTCATGTCCGTGATCATATCCGGGACTCCGAACTACCTTCAGTACATCAAAACACAAAAACTCATAATACCGATCGTCACCAAACTTTAAGCGTGCGGACCCTACGGGTTCGAGAACTATGTAGACATAACCGAGACACGTCTCCGGTCAATAACCAATAGTGGAACCTAGATTCTCATATTGGCTCCTACATATTCTACAAAGATCTTTATCGGTCAAGCCGCATAACAACATACGTTGTTCCCTTTGTCATCATGTATGTTACTTGCCTGAGATTTGATCGTCGGTATCTCAATACCTAGTTCAATCTCGTTACTGGCAAGTCTCTTTACTCGTTATGTAATACATCATCCCGCAACTAACTCATTATTCACATTGTTTGCAAGGCTTATAGTGATGTGCATTACCGAGAGGGCCTAGAGATACCTCTCTGACAATCGGAGTGACAAATCGTAATCTCGAAATACGCCAACTCAACAAGTACCTTCGGAGACACCTGTAGAGCACCTTTATAATCACCCAGTTACGTTGTGACGTTTGGTAGCACACAAAGTGTTTCTCCGGTAAATGGGAGTTGCATAATCTCATAGTCATAGGAACATGTATAAGTCATGAAGAAAGGAATAGCAACGTACTAAACGATCAAGTGCTAAGCTAACGGAATGGGTCAAGTTAATCACATCATTCTCCTAATGATGTGATCTAGCTAATCAAATGACAACTCATGTCTATGGCTAGGAAACTTAACCATCTTTGATTCAACGAGCTAGTCAAGTAGAGGCATACTAGTGACATTATGTTTGTCTATGTTTTCACACATGTACTAAGTTTCCGGTTAATACAATTCTAGCATGAATAATAAACATTTATCATGAAATAAGGAAATAAATTATAACTTTATTATTTCCTCAAGGGCATATTTCCTTTAGTCTCCCACTTGCACTAGAGTCAATAATCTAGTTCACATCATCATGTGATTTAACACCAATATTCACAGCTGTATGTGATTAACATCCATAGTTCACATCATCTATGACCAACACCCAAAGGGTTTACTAGAGTCAATAATCTAGTTCACATCGCTATGTGATTGACACCCAAAGAGTACTAAGGTATGATCATGTTTTGCTCGTGAGAGAAGTTTAGTCAACGGGTCTGTCACATTCAGAGCCGTATGTATTTTTCAAATATTCTATGTCTACAATGCTCTGCACGGAGCTACTCTAGATAATTGCTCCCACTTTCAATATGTATCCAGATTGAGACTTAGAGTCATCTGGATTGGTGTAAAAGCTTGCGCCGATGTAACTCTTTACGACGAACTCTTTTATCACCTCCATAATCGAGAAACATTTCCTTAGTCCTCACTAAGGATATTCTTGAACGCTGTCCAGTGATCTACTCCTAGATCAAAATTGTACTCCCTTGCCAAACTTAGAGCAAGGTATACAATAGGTCTGGTACACAGCATAACATACTTTATAGAACCTATGATTGAGGCATAGGAAATGATTTTTCATTCTCTTTCTATTTTTACCATGATCGGGTTTTGAGTCTTTACTCAACTTCACACCTTGCAACATAGGCAAGAACTCCTTCTTTGACTTTTCCATTTTGAACTACTTCAAAATCTTATCAAGGTATGTACTCATTGAAAAATCTTTATCAAGCATCTTGATCTATCTCTATAGAGCTTGATGCTCAATCTGTAAGCAGCTTCACGGAGGTCTTTCTTTGAAAAACTCTTATTCAAGTATCCTTTTATGCTATCCAGAATTTCTATATCATTTCCAATCAACAATATGTCATCTACATATAGTTTTAGAAATGCTACAGAGCTCCCACTCACTTTCTTGTAAATACAGGCTTCTTCAAAAGTCTGTATAAAACCATATGCATTGATCAACTCATCAAAGCGTATATTCCAACTCCAAGATGCTTGCACGAGTCCATAGATGGATCGCTAGAGCTTGCACTTTTTGTTAGCAACTTTAGGATTGACAAAACCTTCTGGTTGCATCATATACAACTCTTTTTTAATAAATCTATTAAGGAATGCAGTTTTGACATCTGTTTGCCAGATTTCATAAAATGTGGCAATTGCTAACATGATTCGAACAGACTTAAGCATCGATACGAGTGATAAAATCTCATCGTATTCAACACCTTGAACTTGTCGAAAAACATTCTGCGACAAGTCGAGCTTTGTAGATAGTAACACAACTATCAGCGTCCGTCTTCCTCTTGAAGATCCATTTATTTTCTATGGCTTGCCGATCATCGGGCAAGTCAACCAAAGTCCACACTTTTTTTTCTCATACATGGATCCCATCAGATTTCATGGCCTCCATCCATTTCGCGGAATCTAGGCTCATCATCGCTTCCTCATAGTTCGTAGGTTCGTCATGGTCAAGCAACATGACCTCCAGAACAGGATTACCATACCACTCTGGTGCGTATCTTACTCTGGTTGACGTACGAGGTTCGGTAGTAACTTGATCCGAAGTTTTATGATCATCATCATTAACTTCCTCACTAATCGGTGTAGGCATCGCTGGAACTGGTTTCTGTGATGAACTACTTTCCGATTCGGGAGAAGGTACAATTACCTTAGCAAGTTCTACTTTCCTCCCACTCACTTCTTTCGAGAGAAACTCCTTCTTTAGAAAGGATCCATTCTTAGCAACGAATATGTTTCCTTCGGATCTATGATAGAAGGTGTATCCAACAGTTTCCTTTGGGTATTCTATGAAGACGCACTTCTCCGATTTGGGTTCGAGCTTATCAGGTTGAAACTTTTTCACATAAGCATCGCAGCCCCAAACTTTAAGAAACGACAACTTTGGTTTCTTGCCAAACCACAGTTCATAAGGCGTGGTCTCAACGGATTTTGATGGTGCCCTTTTTATAGTGAATGCAGCTGTCTCTAATGCATAACCCCAGAACGACAGTGGTAAATCAGTAAGATACATCATAGATTGCACCATATCCAATAAAGTGCGGTTACGACGTTCGGACACACCATTACGCTGTGGTGTTCCATGTGGCGTGAACTATGAAACTATTCCACATTGGTTTTAAATGAAGGCCAAACTCGTAACTCAAATATTTGTCTCTGCGATCAGATTGTAGAAACTTTATTTTCTTGTTACGATGATTCTCCACTTCACTCTGAAATTCTTTGAACTTTTCAAATGTTTCAGACTTGTGCTTGATTAAGTAGATATACTCATATCTGCTCAAATCATCTGTGAAGGTCAGAAAATAATGATACCCGCCACGAGCATCAACACTCACTGGACTGCATACATCGGTATGTATTATTTCCATCAAGTCAATAGCTCGTTCCATTGTTCCGGAGAACGGAGTTTTAGTCATCTTGCCCAAAAGGCACGGTTCGCAAGCATCAAATGATTCATAACCAAGTGATTCCAAAAGTCCATCTTAATGGAGTTTCTTCACGCGCTTTACACCGATATGATCAAAACGGCAGTGCCACAAATAAGTTGCACTATCATTATCAACTTTGCATATTCTGGCATCAATATTATGAATATGTGTATCACTACGATCGAGATCCAACAAACTATTTTATTGGGTGTATTACCATCGAAGGTTTTATTCATGTAAACAGAAGAACAATTATTCTTTGACTTTATATGAATAAGCGTATTGCAATAAACATGATCAAATCAAATTCATGCTCAAGCAAACGCCAAATAACATTTATTTAGGTTTAACACTAATCCTGAAAGTATAGGGAGTGTGCGATGATGATCATATCAATCTTGGAACCACTTCCAACACACATCGTCACTTCACCCTCAACTAGTCTTTGTATATTGTGTAACTCCTGTTTCGAGTTACTAATATTTAGCAACCGAACAGGTATCAAATACCCAGAAGCTACTATAAACACTAGTAAGGTACACATCAATAACCTGTATATCAAATATACCCTTGTTCACTTTGCCATCCTTCTTATCCACCAAATACTCAGGGCATTTCCGCTTCCAGTGATCATTTCCTTTGCAGTAGCACTTAGTTTCAGGCTTTGGTCCAGCTTTGGGCTTCTTCGCAGGAGTGACAACTTGCTTGTTATTCTACTTGAAGTTCCCTTTCTTTCCCTTTGCCCTTTTCTTGAAACTAGTGGTCTTGTCAATCATCAACACTTGATGTTATTTCTTGATTTCTACCTTCGTCGATTTTCAACATCACGGAGAGCTCGGGAATCGTTTTTGTCATCCCTTGCATACTATAGTTCATCACGAATTTCTACTAACTTGGTGATGGTGACTAGAGAACTCTGTCAATCACTATCTTATCTGGAAGATTAACTCCCACTTGATTCAAGCGATTGTAGTACCCAAACAATCTGGGCACATGCTCACTAGTTGAACAATTCTCCTAAACCTTTTAGCTATAGAACTTGTTGGAGACTTCATATCTCTCAACTCGGGTATTTGCTTTAAATATTAGCTTCAACTCCTGGAACATCTCATATGGTCCATGACGTTCAAAAACGTCTTTGAAGTGTCGATTCTAAGCTGTTAAGCATGGTGCACTAAACTATCAAGTAGTCATCATATTGAGCTATCCAAACGTTCATAATGTCTGCATCTGCTCCTGCAATAGGTCCGTCACCTAGCGGTGCATCAAGGACATAATTCTTCTATGCAGCAATGAGGATAATCCTCAGATCACGGATCCAATCCGCATCATTGCTACTAACATCTTTCAACATAGTTTTTCTCTAGGAACATATCAAAATAAACACAGGGAAGCAACAATGCGAGCTATTGATCTACAACATAATTTGCAAAATACTATCAGGACTAAGTTCATGATAAATTTAAGTTCAATTAATCATATTACTTAAGAACTCCCACTTAGATAGACATCCCTCTAGTCATCTAAGTGTTCACGTGATCCAAATCAACTAAACCATGTCCGATCATCACGTGAGATGGAGTAGTTTTCAATGGTGAACATCACTATGTTGATCATATCTACTATATGATTCACGCTCGACCTTTCGGTCTCCAGTGTTCCGAGACCATATCTGCATATGCTAGAATCATCAAGTTTAACCTGAGTATTCTGCGTGTGCAAAACTGTCTTACACCAGTTGTATTTGAACGTAGAGCTTATCACACCCGATCATCACGAGGTGTCTCGGCACGAAAAACTTTCATAACGGTGCATACTCAGGGAGAAAACTTATACCTTGAAATTTAGTGAGAGATCATCTTATAATGCTACCGCCGAACTAAGCAAAATAAGATATATAAAAGATAAACATCACATGGAATCAAAATATGTGACATGATATGGCCATCATCATCTTGTGCCTTTGATCTCCATATCCACAGCATTGTCATGATCTCCATTGTCACCAGCATGACACCATGATCTCCATCATATTGATCTATATCAATGTGTCATCACATGGTCGTCTCGCCAACTATTGCTCTTGCAACTATTGCTATCGCATAGCGATAAAGTAAATCAATTATTTGGCGCTTGTATCTTATGCAATAAAGAGACAACCATAAGGCTTCTGCCAGTTGCCAATAACTTCAACAAAACATGATCATCTTATACAACAACTTATATCTCATCATGTCTTGACCATATCACATCACAACATGCCCTGCAAAAACAAGTTAGACGTCCTCTACTTTGTTGTTGCAAGTTTTATGTGGCTACTACGACCTTAGCAAGAACCGTTGTTACCTACGCATAAAAACCACAACGATATTTCGTCAAGTTAGTGCTGATTTAACCTTCTCAAGGACCGGGCGTAGCCACACTCGGTTCAACTAAAGTTGGAGAAACTGACACCGCCAGCCACCTATGTGCAAAGCACGTCGGTAGAACCAGTCTCGCATAAGCGTACGCGTAATGTCGGTCCGGGCCGCTTCATCCAACAATACCGCCGAACCAAAGTATGACATGCTGGTAAGTAGTACGACTTGTATCGCCCACAACTCACTTGTGTTCTACTCGTGCATATAACATCTACGCATAAAACCAGGCTCTAATACCACAGTTGGGGAACGTAGTAATTTCAAAAAAATTGCTATGCACACACAAGATCATGGTGATGCATAGCAACAAGAGGGGAGAGTGTTGTCCACGTACCCTCGTAGACCGAAAGCGGAAGCGTTAGCACAACGCGGTTGATGTAGTCATAAGTCTTCACGATTCGACCGATCAAGTACCGAATGTACGGCACCTCCGAGTTCAGCACACGTTCAGCTTGATGACGTCCCACGAACTCCGATCCAGCAGAGCTTTGCGGGAGAGTTCCGTCAACACACTAGTAGAAAAAGGGTCATACGTGAAGCCCAATAGTGCCGGTTTGTATTAGAGCCGGCACTAATGTGTACAATAGCACCGGTTCGTGGCGGCGATCAATAGCACCGGTTCGTGGCTAACCTTTAGTACCGGTTCATGCCACGAACCGGTACTAAAGGGGATGTGTCAGCCTGCGGTCAGGGTATGGCCCCACCATCACCATTTAGTGCCGGTTCGTACCACGAACCGATACTAATGAGGTTATGGCAAGCTATGTTTAGTCCCACCTCGCCAAGAGAGAGGGAGTAAGAGCGGTTTATAAGACCTGAGTGCAGAGACAATGAAGAAGAGGCTCAGTGCTCATGTTGCTTAGCTTCAATTCTTTGGGAATACGGTAGATTGCACGGAGCTACGCGCAGTGCAGTTTACACTATCCCAAAAGGGTTGAAGCAAATTAACGAGCATTGCACCTCTTTTTTATTTTTAATAACTTATTACAACTCCGGACTTCTTCTTTTTTATTTTTAATAACTTATTACAACTCCGGACTTCTTCTGTTATGGCAAAAGGAAGGAGGAGAAGAAGAAGGAGGAGGAGGAGAAGAAGAAGAAGAAGAGGAAGAGGAAGAAGGAGAAGAGGAAGAAGAAGGAGAAGAAGAGAAGAAGAAGAGGAGGAAGAGGAAGAAGAAGAAGAAGGAGGATGAGGAGAAGAAGAAGAAGAGGAGGAAGAGGAAGAAGAAGAAGAAGAAGAAGAAGAAGAAGAAGAAGAAGAAGAATAAGAAGAGGAAGAGGAAAGAAGAAGGAGAAGAAGAAGAAGAAGAAGAAGAAGAAGAAGAAGAGGAGAAGAAGGAGGGGGAAGAAGAAGGAGAAGAAGAAGAATAAGAAGGAGAAGAAGAAGAAGAAGAAGAAGAAGAAGAAGAAGAAGAAGAAGAGAAGAAGGAGGGGGAAGAAGAAGGAGAAGAAGAAGAATAAGAAGAGGAAGAAGAAGGAGAAGAAGAAGAAGAATAAGAAGAGGGTGGCAGCGCACGGCCTTTAGTACCGGTTTGTGGCACAAACCGGTACTAAAGGCCCGCCCTTTAGTACAGGTTGGTGCCACCAACCGGTACTAAAGGGCCTCGTTTCCCGCCGCTTGGGCTGGCCAAAATTGGCCTTTAGTACCGGTTGGTGGCTCCAACCGGTACTAAAGGTCAGTCCTATATATATGGCACTTACAAAAATTCAGTTATCGTCGCCACTTCTCGTTCCACGAATCGCGCGAGTCGATCTCTCCGCCGTCGCCCTCGCCGCCCCGCCGCCCGTCGTCGTCGTTGCCGCCCCCGCCGCTTGTCGTCGTCGCCGCGCCGCCCCCGCCCGCCCGCCCGTCTCGATCGTCGCCGACCCGCGCCCCCCGCCCAGCGCCCCAGTCGTCTCGTCGCCGTCGATCCCCGCCGCCGCCGCCGCCCGTCTCGTCGCCGTCCCGGCCCCCCCGCCCGTCGTCGCCGTCCCCCCCCCCGCCGCCCGTCGCCGCCCGCCGCCAGCCGCACCACCGCCCGTCGTCACACACACACACACGCATCCACACATACACACACACACACACACACACACAAACACCACACACACACACACACACACACACACACACACACTACACGCACACTACACATGTACGTACACACATATACAAACCCTACACACACATATATTTTACTTATTTTCTGTTTTCTAATGTTTAGATTAATTAGAACTATATCTATAGTTAATTTATTTTAGAATATTAGAAATGTTATGTTAGATGAATTAGAAATATGTTAATGTTTATTTTAGTAAATGCTTAGTTGAACTAGTTGAATTAATATGTAGAACTAGTTTTTTAGTAAATGCTTAGTTGAACTACTAGTTGAATTAATTAATATAATTAATAGTTTATTTTAGTAAATGCTTAGTTGAACTAGTTGAATTAATAGATTTTCTGTTAATAGATTTTTTTCTGTTAATAGATTTTTTGGTGATATTATTATTGAATATGCATGTTTGGTGATACTATTGTTAATAGGTTTTTTGGGTGATATTTAAATTGTGTAATTAATTTTGTTCATAGAATTTTAATGATTTTTTGTTCATAGTATTTAGAAAAAGGAAAAAAAAGAAGAAGTAGTTTATTTATAGTTGAACTAGCTAGTTGATTTAATAAACTAATTTATTTTACTATATATAGAAGTAGTTTGTTTTTAGTAAGTACTACTTATTTATTTATAGTAAGTGCTTAGTAGTTGAACTAGATAGTTGAACTAGATAGTTGACTAATAAAAACTAAATTATGAACGTAGGCCGGAAATGTCGTACTCATCGGACGACGATAACCACCCGGGGGAGTGCGACTGGTGCAACGACAACCGAGGTATCTGCGACAGGTTCATTGAGCTGGATGAAGATCGGCGCTTCAGCATTAACCTCGAGGAGACTTGCGATGTTCATACGGTACGCAACGATGACAATAGGTTTTTTCGTAATTAAGCACGACTTCAACTATTTTAACGTGTATTTTTCATCTTTCCAATTCGACTAGCTTATCCCATGCTTTGCAAGACGCTATGTCTTGGAGAGGATGGGTATTGAAGACCATGAAAATTTCGAAACCAAAGAATTTATCCTAAGTACCGAACATGGCGTGGATTTTCAAGTAAAGCTGTACAATGCTCAGAGTGTAACCCATTTTGGTTGCAAAAATTGGGATGCATTTTGCAAGATGTATGGTCTTGATGAGGGTATGACTATCACCATGGATCTTGGTGATCCTACAATCGAGCAAGAGACACCTACGATTTGGGTCTTTGTGGATACACCTCCAGTTCTTCCCTCATGTGAGCTAAACATAGTTATTAAGTAATTTATATTGTTTATTTCAAAATATATAGTTGACAACTTATCTCCATTGACAGCTTATTTTAATTCTTCAAAGAATGTGCGGAAGATGGTAGATGCAACGCATTACTACACGAAGGCTGCGAATTAACTTATCGGGAGAAAACGACATATGGTCGGATTTTGTACTGATCTTGAGAATTACAATATCTACAATCAAACTCCTCAACATTATGGTCAATCGTGCCACTAGTGCACGTGTTGAACTACGGGAACTACCATGGAGATACCTTGGTAAGATTATTTTTTACTATTTCAACATCCGTGCATCTTTTTGCACACTTCTAAAACTAGTACATCATTGCTAACTACAAAGTTATTATTATGTTTTTCAACAGATAATCCCGAATGAATGTGTGCCTCATCTGATGTATACGCGTGGTAGCCTTCATGTTTTGAACATACTACCAGGTCGTCCTACGAATCTCAACTGTCCATACCGGGTTTCCAAAAGAAGTGGAGACATAACAATCAAAGAATGGAGAAAATGTATGGACAGTCGTAAGGAGCTTCTTGGAAGCAATAAGCAGCGAAAGACAAGAATTGGAGACAGGATGATCGCCATTCTTCATAACGGAGAGTCAGGGTCTATATTGTTTTATGCTATTTTACCTTAAGGGTGTTTATGTCCTACCTGATACTGATGATCATGTGCTAAGAACAATTATATATGTACGCAGGGTTTGGTTCGATGACTATATATGAGGATGATGATCGTATGACTTATTATTAATAACGAGTAGAAGTTGTATGATGATGCATGATTAGTAGGACTTGTTATTATATATATATGATGATGTAATGATGCAAAAGCATGCATGAGCATGTTATATCTGCGGGTGCAATGAACATAGCAGCAGCGTTGATAAACAATTAAAGCATGCATGATGTATATATGATGCATAACGTGTACAATGTGTAGTATCGTAAAATACCAGCATCCGAAAAAGAATTAAAATGGAAACACAAAATTAAATGAAAGAGAAATCATAAAACTAAAAACCCACCAAACCTTATAGTATCGGTTGGTGTTACCAACCGTACTAAAGGCCTCGAACGCGGCCGGCGGCTAGCTAGTGCCACGTGGTAGCCCTTTTAGCACCGGTTCGTCTGAACCGGTGCTAAGGGGGGCCTTTAGTGACCACTAATTAGTGCGGTTATGTAACCGCACTATGAGGTTTTACGAACCGGTGCTAATGCCCGGTTCTGCACTAGTGCTGATACATCTCCAACGTATCTGCTTTTCCAAACACTTTTGCCCTTGTTTTGGACTCTAACTTGCATGATTTGTATGAAACTAACCCGGACTGACGTTGTTTTCAGCAGAACTGCCATGATGTTGTTTTATGTGTAGAAAAGAAAAGTTCTCGGAATGACCTGAAAATCCACAGAGGCACTTTTTGGAATTAATAAGAATTTCTAGGCGAAAGAAATATGCCAGCGGGCCCAGGGCCTATCCACGAGATAGGGGGGCGCCCCCCCTGTAGGGCGCGCCCCCTATCTCGTGGCCCCCCTGGACCTCCACCGACCTCAACTCCAACTCCATATATTCACTTTCGGGGAGAAAAAAATCCGAGAGAAAGTTTCATCGCGTTTTATAACACGGAGCCGCCGCCAAGCCCTAATCTCTCTCGGGAGGGCTGATCTGGAGTCCGTTCGGGGCTCCGGAGAGGGGGATTCGTTGCCGTCGTCATCATCAACCATCCTCCATCACCAATTTCATGATGCTCACCGCCGTGCGTGAGTAATTCCATCATAGGCTTGCTGGAAGGTGATGGGTTGGATGAGATTACCATGTAATCAAGTTAGTTTTGTTAGGGTTTGATCCCTAGTATCCACTATGTTGTGAGATTGATGTTGCTATGACTTTGCTATGCTTAAGGCTTGTTACTAGGGCCCGAGTGCCATGATTTCAGATCTGAACCTATTATGTTTTCATGAATATATGTGTGTTCTTGATCCTATCTTGCAAGTCTATAGTCACCTATTATGTGTTATGATCCGACAACCCCGAAGTGACAATAATCGGGATACTTCTCGGTGATGACCGTAGTTTGAGGAGTTCATGTATTCACTATGTGCTAATGCTTTGTTCCGGTTCTCTATTAAAAGGAGGCCTTAATATCCCTTAGTTTCCGCTGGGACCTCGCTGCCACGGAGGGTAGGACAAAAGATGTCATGCAAGTTCTTTTCCATAAGCACGTATGACTATTTACGGAATGCATGCCTACATTACATTGATAAACTGGAGCTAGTTCTATATCACCCTATGTTATAACTATTACATGAGGAATCGCATCCGGCATAATTATCCATCACTGATCCATTGCCTACGAGCTTTTCACATATTGTTCTTCGCTTATTTACTTTTCTTTTGCTACTGTTACAATTACTACAAAAACCCCAAAACAATTATCTTTACTTTTGGTACTGTTACCTTTTTTATCATACCACTTTTGCTACTAAATACTTTGCTGTAGATACTAAGTTATCCAGGTGTGGTTGAATTGACTAATACTCAAGAATATTCTTTGGCTCCCCTTGTGTCGAATCAATAAATTTGGGTTGAATACTTTACCCTCGAAAGCTGTTGCGATCCCCTACACTTGTGGGTTATCAAGACTAATTTCTGGCGCCGTTGCCGGAGAGCATAGCTCTATTCTCTAAGTCACTTGGGATTTATATCTATTGGTCACTATGAAGAACTTTAAAGACTACCGAACCAAGATTTTGCCCTCAACTACGAGGGGAGGTAAGGAACTACCATCTAGCTCTGCACTAGATTCTCCTTCCGTTATTAGTAAGCTTGCGACACCTAAACCTGCTACTGCTATGAATTCTGATATGTCGCATGTTATTGATGATGCCGCTTCTGCTATGCATGATGAAACTACTTATGTGCGTGATACTACTTTTCCATTAGGTGAATTTCTTGATGAACAACTTGCTAGAGTTAGGGGGAATGAAATTGAAGATGCTATTATTGATGATAGTGATGATGAAGGTTCTCCCAATGATTATGTATTGCCTGTTGTTCCTAAGGGTTATGTTATGAATGAAGAAGCTACTAGGGAAATCTTTGCTTGCAATGATAGATATGATCTTAAAAAATTATTAGCTAAATGGAAGCAGCAGTCTCTTAATGCTAGAATGAAACCCGATCCTGCTTTTGCTACTTCAACTATCTGTGTTACTGATAAGAATTATGAATTCTCTGTTGATCCTGAAATTATTACTTTAGTTGAATCTGATCCTTTTTATGGCCTTGAATCTGAAACTGTTGTGGCACATCTTACCAAGTTGAATGATATAGCTACCCTATTTACTAATGATGAGAAGTCTCGCTATTTTTATATCCTTAAGATATTTCCGTTCTCATTAAAGGGTGATGCTAAGACTGGAGGTGGAGTAGTGGTAGAGTAATTTATATTTTCTCTGCGTACAGTACCAGCTAGTCGTGCTTCAAAACTGAACGACACGCCATTAAAAAAATAAAGGTCGATAACTAATGCGGCACCTCGGGCCAACGCGGCCAGATCGCATTCTGCACGAGAAATTACACACCATGTTTCGTTGACATGTGGTCCCGTTCCAACTTATCAGTGAGACGACGGCGAGTCCTTTTCTACTAGTATCTCCGAACGGACGTGTACGCCGGGACGCCTGTTTGTGTACCGTGGCAAACTGGCAACCGTCCAGCGACTCTTCGACTTTCCCTCTCGATTTGGAACTGCTGTCGCACGCTCTTCCTCCCTCCTCCATTTGCCTTCACCCTTCCTTATGCCATTGTTCAATCGTCTTCTCCATGGAGGGAATAGGCCGGAAACGACCCCGTTATTCTTGCCCCGATCTGAAAGATGACGTGGTGGAGGAACTCATTGATCGGTGCGACGTCATCACCTCGGCTAGCGTGGCAGGTTCGTTCAAGAACATTCTCGACTCAACTAATAACATCATTACAAGGAACCCAAGGGTCAAGGAGCGGTTTGATCTCCCCTATCTTCTTCGCCGTGACCCTGATGACTGGCACGGGGACGATGGAGTCCTCGCCTTGTGCAAGTTGATGCCGCTTGATAATGATATGTATGATGTTAAAATGACATCGCTTGAGGGTAAGGCTTGGGCAGGCGCAAATGGAGATTGGGTTGTCTATATTGGGTCCAACTGCGAGTGGGAACTTGTGAATGTGTACACTCGTCATCGGGTTCCACTTCCAAAAATCTCAGCAGACTGCCCAGAGGTTGAGCACACCGGTATTCTACGCACATTCAAATACGATCATGGTGACTGTCTTCTATGGAAGATAGCAATTTGTCGAGTTCCCAACCGCTCTTGGAATTACAAGAACTATGTAGTTGTTGCTATCTTCACCAAGCTTGTTGCCGTCCTTCGTGGTTCGACTGGATGGATATTGCTCAAAAATCAGTTTCTGTACACGGATGAGTATTGTGATGCAATTCAATACGAGGGCCTTGTGTTTGCTTCCACCACTCATGGCACTGTTTTTGCATGGGATCCTCGTAGTTTTGGTATATTTGTCTTCCACCGTAATTATAATTGTTTCATCCACATGCATGCGGGTTAGCAAGTTTCCCTTTACTAATTAACCATCTTCTTGTGTTTCCAAGGTCCTGTGAACATTCCACCACCTATACTTGAAAATTTTTATAACCAAGGGGGAGATGACGATGGTGATGATCACGAGCATGAGGACGAGCAGCGCCCATATACTCAATGGCACCTAGCAACTAGTTCCGATGGATCACCTCTTCTTGTCTGTATACAGCCCACTGCTAATGTATTACTAAGGAAGCATGTGTAGTCTCCCATGGTCGCACTCTCCGGACCTATTCCAACACCCGTTGCAAGGTACTCGGGATGGATACTAGTGTGCTAGCACCAACAACTTCTCCCTGGTACAGAATTGATAGTCTTGGAGAAAACTGGCTCTCCCTTGGACAAAACTATCCAATGATGGTGAAAGGCGATCCAACTGCTGTTGACACAACGTTACTACCATTTATGAGAAGCAACTGTATCTATACCTCGGACATTTCGGTGGTTCCTATTGGAGAACATAGTAATTTCAAAAAAATTCCTACGCACATGCAAGATCATCACTACAAAAAAAAAGACACATCTGTGACATTTTGGGCCGAACGATTTTTTTTTCTATCATACATGTGACACTTCTATGACGATAATTGTGACAAAACCCGGTAACATCATAGATGTGGTGGGCTGCTACTTCTATGACAAAAAATCATGACAGAAAATGGGCTTTTCGTCCTGAGCGGGCCGGAGACGCAGCTGCATGACATTCTTTGGGCCGTCCATGATGGAAAAAACCGTGGTAGAAGCGAGGGCGAGGAAAATTTCAGGGAGTTCCCGGTTACGGTGGGAGGTCGGGGGCCGAGCGATGCGCGTTTCTCTCTCATACGCGTGCTGCGTGTGTGCGGCGTTGGGATCTAATCAACCCGGCGATTACCTTTGCAGCTACGCGTTATCGAACCCGAGCGATCGATCGATGGCTGTTAACTGAACCTGATCGAGCGATTCCTTCGCTACTACTGCTAACTGAAGCCGATCGATGCTGCCTTTGGGATGAACAGTGAGTGTTGCGGGGGTGGATGAACGAAGGAGTGGTGGCGTTGCCTCTAGATGAACAGACCCGTGGTGTGGAGGGCTGGATGAGCGATGAGCGGTGGAGGGTGCCGTTGAGGGGTGGTTGAGCGATGGCGGTGGAGTAGCACGCAGTGGAGGCTGGATGAACAGGACCCCGTGGAGGCTGGAGGAGGTCAACGGTAGCCCGTGGAGGCTGGAGGAGGTCGACAGTGGAGATCAACAGTATCTCGTGGAGTCCCGTCTGCGGTACGCCACACCCGTCCCGATGAACAGGACCCCCGTTTCAACCGTAGCGCTCCAACACAAGTCTGTTTTGTCCGTTTTGCGGTATGCCACACCCCTCCCGATCAACAGGACCCCCGTTTCGTCCGTAGGAGGTCCGTTTTGTCTGTTTTGCGGTACGCCACACCCCTCCCGATCAACAGGACCCCCATTTCGACCGTAGGAGGTCCGTTTTCTCTGTTTTGCGGTACGCCAAACCCCTCCCGATCAACATGACCCCGTTCCGAACGTGGCCGGTCGAACACAAGGTCGTTTCCTTCGTTGTGCGGTACGCCAGGCGTCGTTTCCATCGCCTGTTCCGTCCAAGCCCTCCCGATGAACATGACCACGCATTCCGTTCCGACCCAGACGGTTGGCTCCCACGCGTTCCGTTGCCTCCCGATGAACACGACGCATTTCGTTGCCTCCCCATGAACACGACGCATTTCGTTGCCTCCCCATGAACACGATGCATTCCGTTGCCTCCCCATGAACACAACGACGACACTGTTTCTCCGTTCTGACCCAGCCATGTACACGAGCCCTAGCCGTACGTATGCACGAGTAGGCGTTCGAGACCCTGCCTGTATGTATGTACGTGGCCGTATTTTCTTTCTTGCACCCTGGCCGTTGTACGTATGTGTACATGCTACGTGCGTGCCTCTACTATGACACATACGCGCCTATACAACGACCAGTATGTACGTACACGTTCGCGACCAGAATGACAATGATACGTATGCTTCGACTAGGTGGGTGCCGACTGTCAGGCACTTCCTTGCCTGCGAAGATGTAGCTGGTGGGTCGCAGCAGTCTGGGGGGCGAATCGTTTTTTTTCTGGACGCAGTTCCTTGCATGCGAAGATGTAGCTGGTGGGTCCCAGCAGTCAGGGGGAAATGTCTTTTTTGCAAAATACGGTGGCCCGTCCGGTGGGTCCCTGCTGTTAGGTGGAGGAATAATTATTTTGCGCGTAATAAGGAGGCACTTCCTTGCTGCGGCCGTGGACCCAGCTGTCAGCCTCTCCACGTACAGTCCACGTCCGATGGAAGCCGTTCCTTGACCACGTTGACCACGCCGCACCGAGAGAGCCAGGGCGGTGGACGACAGCGAGGCCTAGGAAGGGGACGACGCGGAGCCGGGGAAGACGTGGCAGTGGATGCCCACACGTAGAGGAGTACGAGGGTTCACTGGTTCGCTGCGGTGTGAGGCTGCCATCGCCGTAGAATAATAGGGGGTGTGGGTGAGTAGAGGGATGGCCTGGCCAGCGGTGGGAGTAGTAGGGGGCGGTGAGGCCTCCGCCGCATCGCAGCCGGCCATGGGAGGCAGGAGCACGAGGCACGACCGGCGCTGGTTTGGGCGGCTGGAGCAAGAAGACCAGAGGTTGTAGAAGCACTACGGCCGTTGGATGAACATCGTATGGTCACTGGAGCTAGAATCGTGCACATTGACTAAGTTGACAAAGCCCTCCGTCCCCGTCAACTTAGTAGGCCCACAAGTCAGCCTGCCACTATACTGGGTCCCAGCTAACAGGGGGAGTATTCATTTTTTTGTGCGTTATAAGGAGTCACTTCCTTGCATGCGAAGATATAGCTAGTGGGTCCGAGCTGTCAGCGGCGGTAACTTTTTTTCGCGAAATACAGAGGCCCTTCCGGTGGGTCCCCGAAGTCAGGTGGAGGAATCATTATTTTGCGCGTAATAAGGAGGCATTTCCTTGCGTGCTGCCGTGGACACAGCTGTCGGCCTCTACACGTACAGTCCACTTCAGATGCATGTCGGTCGTTGACCATGTTGACCAGGCCGCGCCGAGAGCAGCAGGGCGGTGGATGACGGCGAGGCCTAGGAAGGGAGCGACACGGAGGCAGGGAAGACTCTGCAGTTGTTTCCCACGCGGAGGGGAGTACGACTGTACGAGGGTTTACTGGTTTGTCTGCCCTCGCCAGAGAATAACAACAGGTGTGGGTGAGTAGATGGATGGTAGGCCAGCGATGGGAGTACGGTGGGGCGGTGAGGCATGCGCGGCAGCACAGCCGGCCGCGGGGAGGAGGGAGCAGGCAGTCCCGCCGGCTCTTGTTTGAGCGGCTGGAGCAGGAAGAGCAGAGATTGAAGAAGCACGACGGCCGTTGGATGGACATCGTACAGTCACTGGAGCTAGAATCGTTCATATTGACTAAGTTGACAAAGCCCTCCGTCCCCGTCAACTTAGTAGGCCCACAAGTCAACCTCCCACCATGGTGGGTCCCAGCTAGCAGGGGGAGTATTCATTTTTTGTGCGTAATAAGGAGGCACTTTCGGTGGGTCCGAGCTGCCAGCGGGGGGAACTTTTTTTTCGCACAATACAGTGGTCTGTCTGGTGGGTCCCAGCAGTCAGGGCCAAATGTTTTTTTCGCGAAATACGGTGGCCCATCCGGTGAGTCCCAACAGTCAGGGGGGAAGCATTTTTTGTGAAATACTGGTGGCCCATCTGATGGGTCTCTGCTGTCAGGTGGAGGAATAATTATTTTGCACGTAATAAGGAGGCACTTCCTTGCGGCTGCCGTGGACCCAGCTGTCAGCCTCTCCACGTGCAGTACTCTTCCGATGGAAGTCGGTCATTGACCACATTGACCAGGCCGCACCGAGAGCACCACGGCGGTGGACGACGGCGAGGCCTAGAAAGGGGACGACGCGGAGCCGGGGAAGACGCGGCAGTGGATGCCCACGCGGAGAGGGTTACGAGGGTTCACTGGTTCGGCTGCGGTGTGAGGCTGCCGTTGCCGCAGAATAACAGGGTGAGTGGGTGAGTGGAGGGATGGCCTGGCCAGCGGTGGGTGAGTGGAGGGAGGCCTCCGCAGCAGCACAGCCGGCCACGGGACGCAGAAGCAAGCGGCATGACCGGCGCTGCTTTGGGCGGCTGGGGCAAGAAGACCAGAGGTTGAAGAAGCACTACGGCCGTTGGATGGACATGGTTGACCACGCCGTGCCGAGAGCACCAGGGCGGTGGATGATGGCGAGGCCTACGAAGGGAATGACACGGAGCCGGGGAAGACACGACAGTGGCTGCCCACGCGGTGGAGAGTACGAGGGTTGACTGGTTCGGCTGCCGTCGCTGGAAAATAACAGGAGGTGTGGGTGAGTAGAGGGATAGACAGGCCAGGGATGCGAGTATGATGGGGCCGTGAGGTCTGCCTGGCAGCACTGCCGGCCATGGGAGGCGGGAGGAGGCGGTTCCGACGGTGCTGGTTTGGGCGGCTGGGGCAGGAAGATCAGGGACTCAAGAAGCACGATTGCCATTAGATTGACATCTAACGGTCTGACGCTGGTAGAGTCAATTGTTGACTAAGTTTCTTTTTTGAGAAACCTTGTGTACGCATGAACTTAGTAGGCCCACAAGTCAGCCTCCAAATCTGTGGCAGACAACATAAAGCCCATTTGCTATTTTTTATAATTTACAGCCCATTTGCTAATTCTTAAGTAATTTATTAAAACCCATTTTCTTCCCAGGACCACGGTCAAAAAGTTCAACCTTATTTTGCATATTTCGGTGGATCCCGAACTGTTGTAATCCCGAATGATAAACATTTTTTAAGAACTTATTAGTTTGCCAAAAAAATCGTTTTGTTTTTGTAAGCAAATAAGACGTGGGAGAATTGAGTTGGTTTAAGGGAAAACCAGTGGTAAAAAAATCAGCGCTGGGTGGGAAAAACAACAAAAATAAGGATGTAAATATGAAAAGGGAATTTTATGTGTTTTCAATATAATGATACATCTATATGAACTAGTAAAACTATAGGTAGAGATTAGAAAACGGATGTAGGACATGCATTTCAAGAGGAAAATAGAACTGGGCTGTGTGTTTGAATCAGTAAAAAAACTGCTTGCGGATGTTGTAAGACAAAATATAACTAACGCTGGCGGGCCAGAGGCTAGTAGATACTTGCTGGATCTTTGTGCCCCGTTGTCGTCATGGGCTGGGCCTGTTAAAAACAAAACCAACCCTAGGAAGTCTACAACCCAGTTGAAACTTGCTCGCCCTGAAAAAACAATATACGTGCTCAATAAACGAGAGAATTCTGCAAGTACAGACTGATAACTGGGATGCAGCACGGATATTGTTTTTTTTATCGTGATAAGAAGTGCATGCACTTGTTTTGAAAAAAATGGAGAACTGGGAATTAGAACGGCAGTTGCTTATGCTACCCATCAAATAAAAATCAGGTGCCTGAAAATTCATTTCGAAACAAATGATTTAGCTTTATATCCACGTCGATCCTTGGCATGATAGTTGGAAGCAAATTCAAGTTCATACCAAAAGATCGTTAACAACAATACCAACTTGCGGACGACAAGGTAGTACAACTACCAATACCAAACTAACTTCTAATCTTTTTACTCCTGGCCCTAGTGTTCGTCTGGTAGAAAATCTTGTAGAGGACCAGCTCCCGCTCCTTCCCTTGCTCCAGGTCCCCGAGGTGGTACTGGTGCATCACCCAGTTGGTCCTCTGGTGGTCGAAGTTCTTGTTGGTGTGCAGCACCAGAACCTTTTTTGCTGCCCGTCTGCCGGCCGTTGACCATCACCGGCAAGGTATTGCCGGTCTTGTGTCACATCGCATGCAAGCCGCACTCTGACTGTATCTTGCAACGCGTCCATGTGCCTCTTTTGAACGCCCTGAAATTGCGCTGGAAGAAATGCTTCCTTCAGCCACTCAGTGTGATACCTGCAGTATTGTGGAATACAGGTTTTAGTGTACGTAGTTGGCATTTTCACACTAGTAGAAAAAGGGTCATACGTGAAGCCCAATAGTGCTGGTTTGTATTAGAGCCTGCACTAATGTGTACAATAGCACCGGTTCGTGGCGGCGATCAGTAGCACCGGTTCGTGGCGAACCTTTAGTACCGGTTCATGCCACGAACCGGTACTAAAGGGGATGCGTCAGCCTGCGGTCAGGCTATGGCCCCACCATCACCATTTAGTACCGGTTCATACCACGAACCGGTACTAATGAGGTTATGGCAAGCTGTTTTTAGTCCCACCTCTCCCCCTAACAAGCCTTTTACCACCTTAAATATGTTATTTCTCAAACTATCACAAGCACTTGGTCTTCATTGGACTCTATGTGTAGAATTTGTGGCCGCAATATGAGTCTTCATCGGTTTATAAATCGTTGATGACCCATATTGACAATTCAGATTGTACACACAAAGATCATTGATGATCAAAGTATTTTTGATGTTATAAGATCATATTAACAGTTTAGACTCTAAAGAAATATAAGATCGTGATGTAAATGCTCTTATATTTTTTATGCTCAAGATGCACCATTCAAAGCGACGCCATCAACTTTCAACCATTTCTGCCTTCATTTGCTATTTTTCATGCATTCAATGATTTGTTTTGAGAACTAAATGACCTAAAAATTGAAAACCACTACAAATGAACTCTGAAAAAGTTGAAACTTGGCATGGTATCATCATTTCACCCACATAGATTGTTCAAAAAGTAGAGAGGGTTACGGCAAAACTGGATGCACTTCGTTTACAAACCGGACAATCTCTTTCAAGTATTCAGGTTTAAGCGAAATTAAACTCATCTGTTACAAAGGCATTTCATTTTTTAAACTTATTACAACTCCGGACTTTTGTGCATTCAAGATGCACCATCCAAAGCGACGCCATCAACTTTCAACCATTTCGCCTTCATTTGCTATTTTCATGCATTCAATGATTTGTTTTGAGAACTAAATGACCTGGAAATTGAAAAGCACTACAAATGAACTCTGAAAAAGTTGAAACTTGGCATGGTATCATCATTTCACCCACATATATTGTTCAAAAATGTAGAGAGGGTTACGGCAAAAACTGGATGCACTTCGTTTACAAACTGGACAATCTCTTTCGAAGTATTCATCTGTTACGAATGCATTTCATTTTTTAAAACTTATTACAACTCCAAACTTTTTGTGCATTCAGTATGCATCATTCAAATCGACGCCATCAACTTTCAACCATTTCTGCCTTCATTTGATATTTTTCATGCATTTAATGATTTGTTTTGAGCTAAATGACACTAATTAAATTTTGTGCACGCAGCACACCACCTTTAGTACCGGTTGGTGGCTCCAACCGGTACTAAAGGGTAAGCTGTTTTTTAGTCCCACCTCGCCAAGAGAGAGGGAGTAGGAGCGGTTTATAAGCCCTGGGTGCAGAGACGATGAAGAAGAGGCTCAATGCTCACATTGCTTAGCTTCAAGCCTTTAGGAATATGGTAGATTGCACGAGCTACGCAGCAAAGGCAGCTTTACTATTCCAAAAGGCTTGAAGCAAATTAACGAGCATTGCACCTCTTTATTATTTTTAATAACTTATTACAACTCGGACTTCTTCTCATATGGCAAAAGGAAGGAGGAGAAGAAGAAGAGGAAGAAGAAGAAGAAGAAGAAGAAGAAGAAGAAGAAGAAGAAGAAGAAGAAGAAGAAGAGGAAGAGGAAGAGGAAGAGGAAGAAGAAGAAGAAGAAGAAGAAGAAGAAGAAGAAGAAGGAGGAGGAGGAGGAGGAGGAGGAGGAGGAGGAGGAGAAGAAGAAGAAGAAGAGGAAGAAGAAGAAGAAGAAGAGGAAGAAGAAGAAGAAGAAGAGGAGGAAGAAGGAGAAGAAGGAGAAGAGGAAGAAGAAGAAGAAGAGGAGGAAGAAGGAGAAGAAGGAGAAGAGGAAGAAGAAGAAGAATAGGAAGAAGGAGGAGGAAGAAGAAGGAGAAGAAGAATTTTTTTAAAAAAAAATGTTGGGGCGCTGCCCGGTGGGCCTACAAAAAATAAAGCAGAAAAGAAATAACTATATAAAAAAATTACTCAAAAATAAATAGAAGAAAATAAATAATGCAGAAAAGAAAAAAATTTGAAAAAAATGTTGGGGCGCTGCCCGGTGGGCCTACAAGATAAATAATGCAGAAAAGAAATAACTATATAAAAAATTACTCAAAAATAAATAGAAGAAAATGAATAATGCAGAAAACAAAAAAAAATAAAGAAATGTTGGGGCGCTGCCCGGTGGGCCTACAAGATAAATAGTGCAGAAAAGAAATAACTATATAAAAAAATTACTCAAAAATAAATAGAAGAAAATAAATAATGCAAAAAGGAAAAAAAAATTTAAAAAAATGTTGGGGCGCTCCCCGGTGGGCCTACAAGACCTAGGGTGTGCAAATACAGGCCCAGAAGGTCCAGGAGGCTCACTGGGCAGCGCGCCATAGTTAGGCCCAGAAGCCTGCAATATAGAGGAGTTCGAAAGGGCAGCCGCGGCTGGGTTTATAAACCAGTGCAGCTGCCCTTCGCTCAGCGAGGTGGGACTAAACATAGAACACCGCGGGTGGCAGCGCACGGCCTTTAGTACCGGTTGGTGGCTCCAACCGGTACTAATGTGTTTCCCTTTAGTACCGGTTGGAGCCACCAACCGGTACTAAAGGGCCTTTAGTACCGGTTGGTGGCTCCAACCGGTACTAAAGGCTCCCCCTATATATATGGCACTTACGAAAAATCAGTTATCATCGCCACTTCGTTCCACTTTTGTCGCGCGAGAGAGAGTCTCGCTCGATCTCGCCGACGCCGCCGCGCCGCCGTGCCGTCGCCCTCGCCCGCCCCGCCGCCCGTCGTCGTCGTCGCCGCCTTCCGCCCGCCGTCATCGCCGCCGCCGCCCGCCCGTTGTAAATGCGCCGCGTGCCCCGCCCCAGCAGCGCCCGTCTCGTCGCCATATCGCCGCCGCCATCCCGGCCGTCCGTCGTCGTCGCTGCCCGCCGCCCGTCGTCGCCGCCCAACCGCCGTCGTCGCCGCCCGCCGCCCGTCATCGTCGCTGCCCACGCCACCCATCTGCGCCCTATATACGTACACACACATACACACATACACACACACACACACTACACACAGACAGACAGACACACACACACACACGCACACACACACACACTACACACACACATGCATACACACACACATACACACAGACACGTACACACAAACACACACACACACATACACACACACACGTATACACACACACACATATTTTTTGTACTTATTTTCTATTTTCTATATATAATGTTTAGATGAATTAGAACTATCTAGTTTATTTTTAATATATAGAAGATGCTTAATTAGTTGAACTTGTTGAATTAATATATAGAACTAGTTTATTTTTAGAAGATGCTTAATTAGTTGAACTTGTTTAATATATATATAGAACTAGTTTATTTTTAGTAAATGCCTAATTAGTTGAAATAGTTGAATTAATATAACTAGTTTATTTTTAGTAAATGCTTAGTTGAACTAGTTGAATTAATAGATTTTTCTGTTAATAGATTTTTCTGTTAATAGATTTTTTGGTGATATTATTATTGAATATGCATGTTTGGTGTTATTATTGTTAACAGATTTTTGTGTGATATTTAGATTGTGTAATTAATTTTGTTCATGGAATTTTAATGATTGTTTTTGTTCATAGTATTTAGAAAAAGGAAAAAAGAAGAAGTAGTTTATATATAGTTGAACTAGCTAGTTGATTTAATAAACTAATTTATTTTACTATATATAGAAGTAGTTTGTTTTAGTAAGTACTACTTATTTATTTATAGTAAGTGCTTAGAAGTTGAACTAGATAGTTGACTTAATTAATAAGACTAAATTATGAACGTAGGTCGAAATGTCGTACTCATCGGACGCGAAAACCGCCTGGGGGTGTCTGCGATTGGTGCCACGACGACGAGGTATCTCATGACAGTGTTCATTGAGCTGGACGAAGATTGGCGCTTCAGCATTAAGCTCGAGGAGACCTGCGATGTTCATACGATGCAAGCAGCGACAATAGTTTTTTCCTAATTAAGCACGACTTCAACTATTTTAACGTGTATTTTTCATCTTTTCCAATTTGACTAGCTTATCCCATGCTTTGCAAGACGCTATGTCTTGGAGAGGATGGGTTTTGAAGACCATGAAAATTTCGAAACCAAAAAAATTATCCTAAGTACCGAACATGGTGTGGATTTTCAAGTAAAGCTGTACAATGCTCAGATTGTAACCCATTTTGGTTGCAAAAATTGGGATGCATTTTGCAAGATGTATGGTCTTGATGAGGGTATGCTTGTCACCATGGATCTTGGTGATCCTACAATCGAGCAAGAGACACCTTCGATTTGGGTCTTTGTGGATACACCTCTAATTCTTCCCTCATGTGAGCTAAACATAGTTATTAAGGAATTTATATTGTTTATTTCAAAATATAATGTTGACAACTTATCTCCATTGACAGCTTATTTTCATTCTTCAAAGAATGTGCGGAAGATGGTAGATGAACGCACTACACATCAAGGCTCGAATTAACTTATCGGAGAAAAATCATCTGGTCGGATTTTGTACTGATCTTGAGAATTACAATATCTACAATCAAACTCCTCAACATTATGGTCAATACGTGCCACTAGTGCACGTGTTGAACTACTGATAACTACCATGGAGATACCCAGTAAGGTTATTTTTACTATTACAACATCCGTGCATCTTTTTGCACACTTCTAAAACTAGTACATCATTGCTAACTACAAAGTTATTATTATGTTTTTCAACAGATAATCCCGAATGATTGTGTGCCTCATCTGATGTATACGCGTGTTAGCCTTCATGTTTTGAACATACGACCAGGTCGTCCTACGAATCTCAACTGTCCATACCGGGTTTCTAAAAGAAGTGGAGACATAACAATCAAAGAATGGAAAAATGTATGGACAGTCATAAGGAGCTTCTTGGAAGCAACAAGCAGCGAAAGGCAAGAATTGGAGACAGGATGATCGCCATTCTTCATAATGGAGAGTCAGGGTCTATATTGTTTTATGCTATTTTACCTTAAGGGTGTTTAGGTCCTACCTGATACTGTTGACCATGTGCTAAGAACAATTATGTAGGGTTGGGTTCGATGACTATATATGAGGATGATGATTGTATGACTTATTATTAATAATGAGTAGAAGTTGTATGATGATGCATGATTAGTAGGACTTGTTATTATATATATATGATGATGTAATGATGCAAAGCATGCATGAGCATATCTGCGGGTGCAATGAACATAGCAGCAGCGTTGATAAACAAAGCATGCATGATGTATGATGCATAACGTGTACAATGTGTAGTATCGTAAAACACCAGCAAACGAAAAAGAATTAAAATGGAAACACAAAATTAAATGAAAAATAAATCATAAAACTAAAAACCCACCAAACCTTATAGTACCGGTTGGTGTTACCAACCGGTACTAAAGGGCTCCAGGCCCCCGGAGCTGGCTCGTGCCACGTGGTTGCCCTTTAGCACCGGTTCGTGCTGAACCGGTACTAAAGGGGGGGGCCTTTAGTGACCACAAATTAGTGCGGTTATGTAACCGCACTATAAAACCTCTGAACCGGTGCTATTGCCCGGTTCTGCACTAGTGAAGGAGTATCACCATATGGAGGGAACAGAGGAAACTTGAAATATGATCATGTCAATGGAAGGGAGTAAGCCCCATGCATGCATGCAACATGCAACACTCACACATACACATGGACGCACGCAACACTCACGCACCCATGCGGCACACAGCACAAGATGCAACACACACGCTCATGCTCAAGTTCTCAACCTACTCCCTACGTCCATGAAAGACTGTACATTTAAAGATTTACACATTGACCAGGGCATAATTAACGCCCAAAAGTAGCAGACTTATGTGTGCATGCGACCATTGAGAGAAGAAGATTAAATGAAGGCCATTGCATGCTGTAATTAAGGATAGACATGTAGACTATACCTACAGCACAAGCTAGTGCATTAGTCAATCAATATCGATTTAGATTAAAGGCTAAATGCATTGGAAGTGTAGATGTACATCATGTACTACACTCTTTGTTTTAGGCCGGCCATAGTGGGGGTAACATAACTAGTATCATGTACTTGGGACTCGCAAACATGCTTATGTGGCAAATAATTAAAGAAGAGAGAGAGGGTAGTAGTAACATAGGTAGATACCGTAACGTAATAAATGTTATGCTACTATGTGTCATGCATGGCAATAAATGAGACCATTTATGATACTACTTTATGATACTATGCACTATGGATGTAGTATCATACACTAGTATCATATGCATGATACTAGTATATGTTACTCTCCACTATGACCAGCCTTATAGCCGATGTACAATCTTTGTTGGAAGACCGAGGGAGTACACGTGCATGCACTCACATACATAGCCAGGGCGGTTCGCGCGCAAGGGTTGGACTTGTGTCGCGCCTGCGTAAAGTTTTGTTTAACTGATTTCTTTGCTCTGCGAATTGACACGTGGGACCCAGAAACAAGGTGACAATTTAACCAGTCAAACGCAAAACTATATATAGTGACCGTAAAGAGCGTACTGTTACATACTTTGACCGCCAGTGTATTTTTCTCGTTTCAAATTAAGCCATATTAATCAGAAAGGACGCATTATGGACTACTACTAGTACTACTACTGCTTTGATGTGTCCCATCAACTCGCCGCACGAGGAGAAGCTTGCTTACTACGCCTCTCCCTCGCCCACGCGCGCGGTGGTTCGCAGGACGAGGAGATGGGTTTGGCTACAACGCCCTCTCCCTCTCCCTCTCCCTCGCCCTCGCCCTTGCGGTGGACTTGCAGCAGTTCAATCGGTGTCAGATTGCCAGAAGCATATTGTACTGTAGTATCATCATTGTTGGACCTTCCGAAGAGGCGAAGAGCCAAGTGCAAGTTCACACGAGTATGAACTGTTGAACCTCCCGAAGAGGCAAAGAGCCAAGCGCAAAGTTTTATAGGAGTTGTCGTCCTAGTAGGAGTGTACTACAACTATAGCGAATGATGCTACTGTATGATGCCACCACATCACGTATATCCAAAGCTGTGCCACCTTTTTTTTCTCAAAGAGCGTGTTGGAGCCCGTGCAACAACCACACAAGTTGCACATACACATAACACATTTACTAGTAATAAATTCTAAAGGACAAATGCCAGTATGCCACACAAGTTCATCTCCAATTCATGTGATAAATTTGTGCACGACTAGTCCACATATATTCACAGCGCTACCGTTCACAATTACTGTAGTCCACTTACACGTTATAGATGGGCTACATGTCCTCCTCCAAGTTCCAGTCCCAGGTGTTCTTCATGGATGGCACGATCCATAGCGGTGGGCGACGAGAATCATTGTCGCAGTTTCTAGTCCAGTTCCACACGATGGAGACTCATCCAAGCTGAGGTGGCATAAATCAGGGATAGCGTGTCCCAGCATGTCGTTCATCCGGCGATGCGCAATGAAGAAACAACCATGCTTCATGAACGGCAGGCCTTCCGTGTCGTGCACGGAAGGTGGCATCCGCTTCACAATGGGGTAGCTGTCCCCGATGAAAAGCGAGCACTCTCCAAGAGTGTTCCTCGGCACCCATGTAGCATCACGAGGGTCGAACTCGGCACCGTTCATCTGGTACACGCGGCATCCCAGATCTAGACACATGGTCACGTACATAGTCAAGGTCCATGCATAATAATGTTGTGCTCAAATATGGTGGTCAGTAATACTGTGCAGCAAATAGTACTACTCCGGTATGGAGGAAGTAAAATAACCGTCTTATTATATATAGCCACTCTTGGCTACATGGATGAGATAGTATGACATGGAAAAACAAAAATGATGGCAGCTAGTGGGTTCAAGTCTTCAAGGGCCTAGCTAGCTATACGCGTCCTCCAAGGTAAAAAGTACTCCTACTAGTACTACTAAGTATACTGCTAGTACAACAATGAAAGAGAAGGCGAGAGGGTTAAAAAATGGAATACCTGGGTAGATGGTGACGGTCCGATCGTGGTAGATTGTGTGACCATGTTGCACATCAGTGGTACCATGGGTAACGACTGCTAAGATAGTTGATCCCAATATGCCAAAGTCAGCTACAAGGTTCCAGGATAGACTGAATCGCGGATGCAAATGCACATCCAGGATCGGCGATCTTATTTTGATCGGGGGATGACTGGTCCCTGCAAAATAATTGAGTACCGTTAGAGATGCAAATGATGGTTTGTGCATTCCGTTTGTAATCTCCCGTACCGTAGGATGGCAACCAGATGAAATAAATCCCCTGGCTTGTCACCGTGAAGATGCGGCCTAGATGGCGCACGGCGTCTTCGAACGTGTAGGGGTACAAATCTGCCGCCGCCAACATGCACCAGCCTCTGCCGTTACTGCCTCTTGCATTGATGGCAATCCTTATATCGAACACTGCGATGAGATAGTAATCGTCGTAGCCACGTCGCTTTATCGGCGGGTCTGCAATTGCTATCTTCTTCAATCTCATGTAGGCATCATCATACGTATTCAAGCCCAGCCAGTCCGGAAGGCCGATCCCAATGGTGGAAAGGGGTCTATCGGAACGGCCGCACTGCTGTGGATGTTGTGCAAAATGATGGTGGTATCCAGTCGGAGGTATGCAAGCCAATCTTCATTGGCACCGACCCATACCTATATATAAGACGGTGGGCAGCGGAGAAATTACGGGATGGAAATGGAATAACTAAGTACTACACGATAAAACTCCATTACTTACCTGCTCATCGGACAAAATCCGACTACCTCTCAACGTCGGCAACTCTAGCAGAGTCAATGTGCAACCATGGCCAGGGAGCGGTGGACTGTTCGAAGGATTGTCCCATAGAAGAACCTTCTCCTCAAGGACGCATGGAATACCAACAAGCATGGCCTTTTCCCAAGCCTGTTTAAGCAGCGTCTTGAAAAAGTTGGTGCAGGAAGCACCGAGTCTTCGGCGGTGAGGACGTCGGTGCGGCGTGCGATTTCTCCCAGAGGATCGTCGTCCACGGTCTCCCAGCCCCTACGAGGAGGAGAACCGCCTGACGAATCCATGGGAGCAGCGACGAACTGCCTTCTCTTCGGGGGGAGGGGAACTGGCGAGGAGGAGATTAGAGCGTAGTAACCACAGGGCCTCGTCCTTTCCAACTGTAGATCGTTCCTTAGCGAAGGGGTGAGGCTATTATGTACTACTAGTACTAGCATTATGGAACGTTATGGGATTGCATTATACTGTAAATAATAGCACTAGTAAGAAATTTTTGGCACTAGGTATTAGTTCTTGGCGTGGATTAAGAAATTTTGGGTATGTTTTTGCCATTTTTTGTACACACCAACTAGTGTCAAAAAACGTCTTACATTATGTGATGGAGGAGTACGATTGCATCAGTAGCGATACTAGTACTACTTTTCTCAACTAGTAGTGCGATGTATTGTACTTCTAGTCTAGTCTAGTATAGTGCACCAGTTTTGAACTCTTGAATCTCAGGGCCAAGGAGCTACAGTTGGAAGTGGAGGGTATTACTGTTCTCTAGAACCATCGCTGTACTGTCAATGCAGGGAAAGTACACCTGCGTAGTGGCCTAGTGGGTACTCCCGGTGCTCTATTCAGCCGCTCCTCTCACATAGTTGGCCTACTCAGCCGCTCCTCTCACGCACACAGTAGCAGCCTGTTCATCAGCGACGGTTACTGCGGGGGCAGAACATTTGAGTTATTTGATATAGCGAGAATAAGATTTTCACTTCCATTTGTGGAGGTGTAATGGATCTCGTCGAACTTTGTTAGTAGTTCCTTCTTTATGAATGAGCTGAAGCAAAGCTTTTGCCTCCGTTTCAAAAAAACACGTCAAGAGGAATTTCTTTTATAGTTGAGCCGATAATGGAGTGAAGTCCATGCGTGCAACGCCACAAGCTACAGAGTAGTAGTAGAGCACTTTACGTACAGAGTCATATTGCACAGTTCCCAATGCCCCGCCAGGCTTTTCCGGCTCCTCGGGCTTAATTGGGAGGCACTAGTTTAAATATGCTACTAGCTGATGAGGAAGCTGCAAGCGAGGTGCGGCAAGGGCGAGCACGCGAGCCACAGGATGCTGGGAAGAAAACCTGTTCACATGGCTAGGCTATCCAGTGCACCCAGATTGTGGGGCCGCACGTCCGTTTGACTTCAGAACTCAAACTACCTGTGTAAAATATTGGCTCGCAGCGAAGTGTAGTAGTACTATTTAAAAAAAAGGCCGCCGTGCATCCGGCCGGATCGAACCCACAAAAAGAGGTATATACTCTCGCGACCACTAGTAGTACTCGTTGGAGTACAACACAACCTAGAATCGCCTTTTGTCGCTAGTAATATGTACGTTGTTCATTACAAGAAACCCCCAATAATGCAAGAGACCACTAAAATGCCAAGAAACTACTACCACTTGCATACGTGGCAGACTTAAGATAAGACTACCTTATCAACCATTGTACATGCTCTTACCAACAAAAATCCTCGAGTGACCTCCTACCTCCGGCCCGTCCACCTTGTCATCCTCGGCCATGGGACGCAGCTATCGCCGCCGGCAGAAGGCAAGGTCAAAACAGCCGGCGGTGCGGAGCCCATGTTGCGGCAGCCCGGATGCCAGCTCCGTCCAGCGCTTGCGGCCGCTAGCTAGCCAAGATAGCTCCGTCCAGCTGCTTGTTTGCAAGGTTTGCTAGCTAGATTGGCACGGCAGCGCGGCGGCTAGCTCGCGCGTGCTGCGCTAAGGCCAGCCATCTGGCTCGAGCAAAGGCCAGTGCGGCGGCTTGCTCGCTCGTGAGTCACACTCGGGCCAGCCTGCCAACCCGTGCAGAGGCCAGCGCGGCGTCCGGCCCGTCCGGCGGAGCGGCGGCCAAATCGCTCATCACCGGCGCCACCGACGAACACACATCAGTACTGTTTGAAGTAATATTCATGAAAAATAATGATTTGAAGGGAATAACAGGATAGAAGGTCAGATGTGGGTCCCTCGTGTCAACAGTCAAACAAAATGTGTTGGTTTAAGCTGCCTCGTCAGCACGGACATGTGGGCCAACCCTGTCATAAATGGGTTTGAACGAACCTAATTGGTAGGAGTACTAGGTAGTAGTTTTTGGCGTGGATTAAGAAATTTTGGGTATGTTTTTGCTATTTTTTGTACAATAGATTCTTCCTAGGGCTGGTTGAAAGTGGTAGTTTTTTGTTAAATACTCTACATATTGTAAGTAGGAGTGAAAGTTAAGCTTTGCAAGCCAATAAGCAAGGCTATTTACATAGCGCATATGTGTACATGATTGAAAGTAAATATAACCCATGAGTGACTAATATCTTCATGGAAAACTCGAAACTATGGAATACTAGGAACAAAGATGCATGTTTGGAAATACTAGCAATGTTCATGTCCGTTGCAACGAATTATAATTACAATAATCCTTATTCACAAACTTGGTACAAAACACTCTAATTTTGATATACATATGTCACTAGAGATATAATATGTTTCAATTAGAATATATTCCTTGGGCTGTTTTGCTGAGGTCAGCGAAGGATGTGGTTGGTTTTAAGATACTAATTATGGGTTTTTCTGCAAATTGGTAGACAAGTGGGATGTTGGTGAGAAAAGGCAACAACTTACCTCACAATCGTTAGATGTAGATCTAATGGTCAGAAACGATGGATGGCAGACACACCAACATCACCAACTTAGTCTTGTGTAGGAGTACTAGCAAGATCCGTGCATTGCACAGAACATCAAGATGCATTTTTTTATAAAACACTTATTGTGATTGACCCTTGCGGGAGTAATCCCATGTGTACAAACTAATGATATCTCGAGAAATATTAGATAAGGTGTAGAGGAGTGGGGTGTGGTGGTGGTTGGTGGTCGGACTGAGCGGAGGCATGGGGACTGACGACGCCGACAGTGGCACCAGGCCAGTTTGTTCCAGAGGCTTCCTTTCTTAATTGCTCAACAATGAGCTTTGTTGGAGATAAGGATGAACGAGGAAAGGCCTTGTCTGCAAATGTGGAGAGGGGTGCGGGTATCTTTTAGCTTAATTTCCATCCGTCAGATATAGATCAGACGGTCTATATTGCAATATGGCACACGTACCATCATCACCAACTGGGTTTTTTATAAGAGAAGAAATATAAGTATGGAGGTACAAATGTATTATCGATACTTGCTTCCGTAAACTAGCATCTACATTCTATTCAATGCCTCGACATGTGGGGCCTTAGCACAATGACTTCTCGACTGTGTAAAACAAAGATTTTCCCATCGCCGACAAGGAGGGGGTGACGGCGGCGCGCTTTTTGGCTTGCTCTAGTCCTAGTAGTCATACTCGGTGGTCTAAGCACGTGTAGATTTATTCTTTTTCACGTCTCGTGTTTGCCGTACTGCCACGACTATTGATGAATAGATGGTAAGTTATTCACGGGGAAACCCTTGTTGAGCATGTTTGCGAGAGAGAGAGACAGTGTGCGTGTGTGATATGTTAGAGATTGAGGTAATCGTAACAGATTCTTTGTGTCTATGTGTGTGGAGGATAGAGAGAGACATGTACATGGGGCTTTGTGTTGTGTAACGTGGACACACATATACATAATTAGAGAGTGAGTGTGTGAGATACACATGTGGACATGGGGAGAGATGAGGATCCAGATAAATGGGTGTTTGTGAATGTCTGTGTGTGTTTGTGCACGCGTTTGTGTGTGAGAGGGAGAGAGTGTATGTGGTGTAGAGAGACCAATGATGATGTAAACCTAGTGTAAGGGAAGGGGGAATGGTGTGACATGTGTAGTAGCGGGATAGCACGTGTGCGGGTGGGGGGAGCAGACTATTTGGAAGAGACATCGAGTGTGTGTGTGGGAGAGGGGTGTGAGAGCGAGAGAAAGAGAGAACTAGCGACGGAGAGAGAGAGAGAGAGGAAGTGAGGGGGCGAGAGGGGTCGTTTGTGTCCATAAGTGGCGTATAGATAGGGAGACAATGTTGATGTTGTCTGAAATTGGCCTATGAACAGAGACGCAAGGGAAGCGAGTCATCGTGTGTGTGATAGGGACTTCATGAGAGATCTAGAATAGATGGTGTAGAGAACAATGTGCGAAACCGAGAATGATTATACATTAGGGAGCTATGCAAAGAGTCACGACATATATGTATACAGGGAAGGAGCTAGTGCGGGTCCGCATGTGGGAGAGATAGAAAGAGGAGAGTGGTGCACAAGGAGACAAAGTGTGCTTGTTTGCAGTGGGGGTGGTGTGTGAGGTCAGTGCGCAAGAACCACATAATTAGGGAGATAGATGTTTGGGGGCGAAGTTTTGTGTGTATGGGAAATATACACTTTACATAGTGCATGTGCTTGGGTAAGAGAGATAGCGGGAGACCTAGAGAGTGAGGGAAGACATGTGTGCATGCCCGAGAGACAAAGTGATAGAGACCAATGTTGGGTCCGGACTTTACAAGAGAGAGGGGTGTTAATGTGCTCGTGTGTTGGTGTTTGGGGGAGAGAATGACTTCTCTATGTGTGTGTGTGTGGTGGGGGGTTACTTCAGATAAAGAGTGAGGTGTCTATATTTGAGGGACTTTAGCATAATTGAGATATTGTGCACTCATGGTTGATCAATTTGTTTCACAGTTTGTACTATGAGATAACGATACTTTTGAACATGCGTGATATACCTTGATGTACCATAATTACAAACCTAAGATTGGAATTTTGGAATTCGACTCCATCATTAGCTTTTGTAATTCATTTAAACGGAGGTACATTTTTTAAGCCGGGATTTTGTGATTTCAAATTCATATATCAAACCTAGAGATATACACATACGGGCATGTTCAAACTTTATAATCATCCACTTTATTCATACACATGCACATTTTTGCTTTTCTCATCATATTTAGGATAAACACATTTAGAATTTCATTTGAATTGGACCGTATGATGGTATTTGCTTGTAGTAGCTCTATGATCCATATTTGAATTGAATGGACGATCTAAGTTTCGAGTTGGAGACATTGATTTTCAAAACTTGCACATATTTTTTTGGCGTGCAAAACAAACAAATTGTCGGCCATGATATCATAGTCGGCCGTACGAGAGCAGAATACTTATAATTTTAGGCACCAAAAGCTTTCAAACTTCCCGCTCACATCAAAATATCACGCGCCCGAAAGTTTAGCCCTGCGATATTCCTATTTTACCCCTGCGACATGAACGGAAAAGGGCTGCTTTGGTAACTCCATTGTTTTCCCCTCTTTGCCCCCAACATTTTTCCCCAGAGCCCCTCCCCTTCCCCTCTCCGACCCCCACAACCTCGGCAAGCCGCCGAATCTAGTCCTCCATCGCAGCGGTGGACCTCACACCCTGCCGGATCTACCTTCCACACCTTGGACCCCCAACTGCCAACTCACGACTTCACCGGAGCCGCTTTAGCCACTAGCTTGTCCACCGCTCCAGATCTCCTTGACCGCCATCATGGTCCACCGCACCGGACCTGCTTAACTGCGCCTCGCCCACCACAGCAGAGGCCCTTCATCGCTCCTCGTCCGCCTTCGCTGGCCCTTAATACAAGCCCTCGTCCGCCGCAACAGATCCGCCTCACCGAAAGCATCTGATAACGCGCCGCCAAGCCTTCGCCCATCGTGACCGACCCGCCCACGATGCCATATTCAACTCCACCGGCCCTGCTTTACCAACACCGCAGCCTCATCAGGTTATTTCGATTTGTATTCCTTTGGTTTTTATCTTTATCAGGCAATTGTTCACTTACCACAGATGAGCTTTCTTGTATGTCGACAGGCGCCGCAACCGTAGCACCGGAGCCGCTTCAGCGGCGGCAACAGCCGGACCAAATTCAACCGCAACACGAGCACCATCGACGATCCTTAGCTATCAAGTATGACAACGATACCCATACGCCACCGAGAATCAGGTACTATTATCCAACGGCCGGTGCCTACATTCACTTTCCTAGCACAAGCACTGCACCTTTGAATTTCTTCAGGGCATCATTCAGTTTTTCATGAGACGCGTTATTCTGCTTGCACCTGTAGGGCCATACTTCTGGCAGTGAACATGTTACATGTGCTAAATTACATACCAGTGCACATATAGTTAATATGATTTAGTTTTGTTCTGATGCCACCTGTTGGTTCCATCAGACTGCTTAATGTTCTCTATGCTTAATTACACACCAGCAACTAGCATGTGGTTCCGCTGCTTTTTTCATTTTACCCTACATTTTCTGATGCTAGCTATTACATCACTGCTCCGAGCCTCTGTTCATTACTTGTTTGTGTGTTCTTGATCTTACCAAGTTGCATGACTAATTTGATGCTTCTATTAATTATGGATCTGCCAACCCCATCTAGAAAAATATTTGTTCTTTTGGGGCTGGCACCTCGAACAAGCATAAAAATAGAGGGAAGCAGATATATTGTCGTGTATGCACACACCCTTCTTTCATTAGTTTAGATAACAATTGATGATCAATTCGGACCAGTGCATGCGATTAAAATTAATTTTACCTAAATAGAGGGTGTAGAATAAACTACAACAACTAGATTTGCAACCACAGGATGCTGACGATATCTTCAAAGAACATGGCAATAGCAGCGAGGCTTCACAGCAACATATGGTAAGCCAGTGTGTTTTAGTACATGTGAAATGTAATGCGAGTGGGCTGCTTTCTTGGCTTGTGCCCTCAACCTGTAATCCTACCGAATTACAAATAGTTCAGTTGTCTACTTTGCTGTATTGCTTGATTCGAATGCTTGTTTGTTGTTACGCTATACCTGAGTTGGCCAATATGTCAGCAGTGCCTGCTGTACTATCATAAAGAAATGCATGCCTATTTCATTTGAGTCCTTAACTTTTCCTCTCAACTTCATCACAAGACTGTCTTCGTAGTTTATATGAGGCCACACTGTTAAGTGCTTTCTCGGATTATTTCAACTGCTTAGATGCCTTGGCAACTTAAATATAGTGGTGGTACACTCCCTTTCAACTAGGGATGTCAACTGGGTCCCGTTTAATCCCGATTAAAATCCACTAGTGGTATGATAGTTCAAAAGAGTTTTAGTTTTTTGAGGAAAATGAACTAGGGAGGTAGCAAAAACTAACTAGATGGGACTGGCGGATGTCGTTTATTTGCCACTTACATCCCTAGTTTCATCTTACCATTTTAATTTCTTTTCGGCCGATGCTGCTTCAAACCATTTAAATATAGTTTGCCATGCTTGGCAATAATTCGTCCCTCGTTTACCATGTAAGCTTACTGCCTGGATCATATGATAACTATCTCTTACTTATCTCCAGCGGAAACCTTTCAGGATGCCGTTCACACTAGGACCCAATGTACAACCCTAGAATCTATTTGTGGAAGCAGTGCGCCATCCATGTTACCAGATGGTAGCAGTTCAGAGGCAACACCGCCGGAGAGCAGTCTGAGCATAGATATTATAGTGCTTGAGGCTCTACTAGAGGCAGAAAGAGATGGTGTGGCTGCCATAAATGAGGTAATCTTTATGTTGAGGCTGGAAATTATGGAATTAGCGGTACTCATTATGCAAGCAACCCAAGAATTGGAGTAAGTAAGAATGTTGCATTTGATGACGGAGGAGGTCCTGCTGTTTCTGCTATCTGAAGCCCAAGGTAATCCCGGTTCTTCTTTAGATACCAGTTGAAATTGTCATTAGATTATTGTACTTGCATGTTGTGTCATGTCTCTGAATGGATTATGTTGCAAGACCCCCTATGTTGTCCATGTGTTGTAATTATCCGAATTTTTTAGGCAAGGTAATCCTCAGTACTGATTGACATAAGGTGAACTATTTTTCGTGTGAGCATATTGTATTGGATGAAATACCTGTTTGACTCAGAGTGTTTCCAACCTACTGAATTCGAAGATCACGGCATTTATAAATCATAATCATATATAAAGGTGGAATAAATCTCTGTTGTGGTTTTGAAGAAATAAATAACAAAACGTATAATTATCTGTGGATATTCGTAATTGAATACAAATTGGATTTGAATTTAGTTTGCCAGGGCCCAGGGCAAACGTGAATGCTAATTCTCCCAAGTTTTAAACGAAACGGCTAAACACCCACTATAATTTGTGGGCTGCCCGAAGCAAGTATTTGCAAGATGGAAATTACTGTCTACCCCTGATATTTGACTTCCTTATCGACCGGATTTACACTACTGTCGATAGGGGTAAACTAGTAACTTCAATCAGACGTGACACGAGGGCCTCTGAACCCATTCAGACACAGTGGGCACCAAACATGGGCGGCAAAACACATTTGATTCAAGCTCGTCCAAAAGACATGTGTCTTTTCCTCCATTTCCCCATTCATACACGGTGCACGGCAAAACAAACTCTCCTCGTCCAAAATCGATGTAGGCTAATATTTTAAATAGGGGCAGATGTGCAACTTCCATCAGACGTGACACAACCGCCCTACCTGTCAGCCCCGTTCATACGCCGTGGGCGCCAACCGTGGGCTGCAAAACACCCTCTCCTCGCCCGAAATAGTTATCGGCAAATATTTGGGAGATGCGAGATTACCGTCCTATCCCCAACCGACGCGATGTCCTAAATTTTAAACGGGGGATAAGTTCGTAAGTTTCCCCCATTTCAGAGAAGCGCGTCCCAAAGTTTGAGATCCCCCCTCTCCTCCATTTCCCCATTAATACACCGTCGGCGGCACGACAACCTCCGCACTGCGGCGAGCCTTCTCCGTCTGCCACCCCATCCTCCACCTTACCGGAGCCGCTACCCCTACCCCGTCGTCCACTGCAAGAGATGGACGTCTCTCATCCACGGCACTGGACCAGGATCCTTCCATCGCCTCCTCTCGCTTCATCGGCGTCATCGTCCACCATGCCGTTGCCGCTCCTACGACTGCCTCATCCACGACAATAGGATATATCCCCCGACCCGGCCGTCTACCGTCTAAAGTCTTCTTCCCCGCCGCCGACAGCCATCGCACCTGCAACACCCTCAACGTTTCAGAATAGGCCTACACGACATCGCAAGAGAGGTGGTACTCTTCCATATGTGCTTATGTTATTGATCTCACCCAGAAAATAGATCGTAATTTGTTTACTGTACTTTTCTTGCCCGTACCAAATCATAGTGGCTAGTTGAAAGCAAACATTGGTTGCGAAGTAGCTTTGTCCGGTTTGCACCTTTAGATCCGCCATGGCACGGTCACTATACTCGTAAAGCTTATGGTTTCCCCCCTTTATATTCACTACCATCATTGTAGGTGCTTAGTGTCGTGCTAGCACTACTCCTTAAGACCTCAACCCAAAGCTTATGTGTTGAAATATGAATCTGATATGATGGTCATATCACTAAAATAGAGAATGTTTAATTGTTCACCTAATGTTCCTATATTCATTTCGGAAAGCATGTGCGCCACCCACTGGTCTAGCTAGTTCCACTTTCCTGATTTTTCTCTTGATGCTTAGGGTTTTCCCCTTTTATCTACTCTACTATGATCTCATGAGGTGCTTTCTCGTCAGACTAGCATTACTCCACCCTTCAAGCTAAACAACACAACAATCAGAATTCGAAAGCTTAGTTGTTCAAATATGATTGTGATATGATACTGATATTAGTTAACCAACACATTTAATTTGTTAGCTAAAGGTCCCACTTGAGTTTCCAAATGCATGTCGCGACATATAGAGAGATAGCATAATTGCATTTCTTTGTCACTTCTTGACTGTACTTTCTTGTCCATACCAAATATTAGTTGTTATTTCAAAGCAAACATCGGTTGCTAACTACCCTTTGCGCGGTTTGCAGCTTCAGATCTGCCATCCCACTGCCACAGTCAACACTGTACTCATCATGCTTGTGTTTTCCCTATTTTATGATGACCACAATCAGCCTATGTGGTTCATGTCGTAATAGCACTGCTCCACCCATTGAGCTAAACAAGCTTAGTTGTACAAATTCATATATGATATTATTGCTGATATTAGTAAAACTAAGAGAGTTTAATTGGTTAGCTAAATGTTCCTACTTTAGTCTCGAAATGCATGTGAGCCACATATGGAGAGACCGAAAGGAATAGGATTTCTCTATGCGCTCTGGTTTATCATGGGTGGCCAACCGACATTGTATTGAAAGACCTGTAATATCTTCAATCTTCTTGCTCTTCTGCTCTTCTTTAAGATGATACTCTTCTCTTGCGGTCGACTGGGCAGGTTGAGTTGTTCTCCCTTAGTATATTTTGAATCTGTCAGGTCAGGTCGACTTGTTCTTCTTTACTATATGTTGAAGCTGTCATCTGCGAAGTGTCATCACTTTTGGAGCTCTCATATTTTGATTAGTAGGCCACATTATATTAATACACACAACAAATTACAGCATGCATGGCATCTTTTAAAAGAATTGCAGAGATTGCACTAAGGGGTTTACAAGGAGGCAGTATTGGATTAGAATCACTTCTGCATTACAAAGAAAATCTCACTTGTTTTTATGTTTTCATGCATGTCAAATATTGAACATTATCAAAATGAATATGAGAATGGGCGCACGAGAGGAATATTGTGGAACGATCCACTGGCTAACAAACTTGGCATGGTGGAGGATGGCCTATCTTATTCACCCATCAAGGTGCTTGCTCTAACTTTGCAAAGTTGTATTGGTCGCACATATTTTGCATCTGACCTCTTGCATTACTTCTACTTTGTTACATCATCTGCTTAGTTTAAGCATCATATATGAGTATATGCCATACCTATCCATTTTATGTACCTTTTCCATGGGTCGTCACACTATGTTTTTCCAGTCAAATGTTGTTCTTTTGTAATAGATGTCCAAAAGGAAGAGGGTGAGTGCAGATCCTCAAGGAGTACAAACTAGGTATTTGGAAAAGGTAGTGATACCTGTTAAATCAGATAGATCAGCAGCCACAGAAAACATAGGCCCAACTGTACCACACTTTACCCCTACTCCAGCGGCCAAACCCCTATTAGAACTGCTGGGAGCCCAGCGTCAGGTACTGTCTATGATATCAATTCAAAAATTGAACTCCTAAATTTCTGCTTGTGCCCTACCTTCTCTCTTGTATGAAAACTAATTTCAGATGAATCACCTTGCTCAAAGGATCATACGATCTCAAAACAATAGTGGGCTCTGCATTGCTCTTGTCAGTACCTCTCTCCCTTTTGCCTTGTAACACTGTGACTTAATTAATTGCTATTTGATTATGTATCATCAGTCTGCACCTGAGCTTCATTATCCTCTGTTTCTTCCAATATTATTTTATCTATATTTACTCTTTGCAAAATGTAGAATAATGGCAACACTTATAAAGAATTTTCTTTGGGGAATTTATTGACTTATCCTTCCATCAACATGGAGAAGGGCTTTGTCCAGTCCGTGTTAACATGTAATGTAAGTTCATCCTTCTCAAGCCATCAAACTTTGTTCCAGCATAGATTTGGATAGGCATCATTTCCTCCGCTGTTGTTTACTTTGCTGTTTACATCTGATTGGATGTTTGCAACAACTACCAGTTTCAAATTGTAGTTGTAAAAGCATGTTCCTTATGCAGAATAGATCCATTTATTTGCTTATATAATTGTGAAACCTATTACGTGTCTCCTTGTTTCTCTTTCAGAGTCGTATCTCTTACGCCAGGCAGAACTTTAGGGAAGATAGTGAGCCAAACCATCTTGAGGACATCGAGATGACCCCAAGGTCATGTCTTGATGAAGACAGTGAGTTGAAGCTACTCACCAGCAGGTGTGAGACAACCTCTATGCAGTCGCTGCCTCAATCAGTTCGACTTCTTCAGTCTCAACTTAAGGCGGAAAGGCTTGCTTCAGCTCAGCTCCGACTTGAAGTCAAAGATGCAATGAAGATGTCAGAGGGCTGCCGTGAGCACCTTCATGCCTTAAATCTAGTGTTGATGCATCTATCGTTAATACAACTGAGGTCTACTCAGCTTCTTCAGCTGTTTGGGGGGCCGACCTGGCCAAGCCTAGTGCCTTCTGAACTGCTCTCAGTTTTGTATATTCTTTTGTCAGCGCGTTTATTTGCACTGGTGGCGAACTTTGATGCCCAGTGGATGTAATATGTGTGATAGCCGTGATAGCCTAGCGTAAGTTGCTTTCTTATTTATTTCCTTGTTGTCAAGTTTATTTGTTTGCTTGTAGTCATTGCAGTTCTTTTTCCGCGGTTTGCTAGTAGCTGCAATAACCTATTTTTTAAAACTAGGCCACAATAACCATGTGCTAATATTTACTGTAGTGACACTGGGCCTCCTACGGGCCGTAGAAATAGTGGGCCTTCTACGGGCCGTAGTAATAGTGGGCCTTCTACGGGCCGTAGAAACAATGGGCCTTCTACGGGCCGTAGAAATAATGGGCCTTCTATGGGCCGTATCATCAATGGGCCTTATACGGGTAGTATGATCGATTAGCCAAACATGGGCCAATAACAGGCCGCATTATGGCCGTAAACGGGCTAGAGTTGGAATCGTCCGTTCATGGGCCGACCATAATGGGACATCGTTAATAGGCCGTATTTGATGATGCTATGAAAATGACCCAACGTATTAACGGACCACAAACGGGCCGACTGTAACCACGGGCTGAATTTGGCCCAAAAGCAGAAAATGATAGTAACGGACCATAAGTAAACGAATGCTGGAAATGAGCCCAAGAATAAATGGGCTCTGAGAAGGCCGAAAGATAACATGGGCTGGAAACGGCCCAACGGAATAACAGGCCATTAATGGGTATAAAGTGATACACTGTTCATACGGGCCAGTTTCACCACGGGCCGTTAATGGGTGTAAAGTGATACAATGTTCATTACGGGCTAGTTTCACCACGGGCCATTAATAGGGCAAGAGTTACATAGGGCCTCATATGGGTCGAAAGACGTCATGGGACAGAAGTGAAAACGGGCTGGAATCATATTGGATGCCCCAGATGACGCTACTGGGCCTAATTCGGATAGGGTGTAACAGGCCTTGGGTTAGCGGGCTGTAAATGGGCTATATGCGAACAGGACGTTAACAGGCTTTACATGGGCCGGCCCGCCACCTTTTGACCAAGTCAAACGGGTCGACCTTTTCACAGGAATGGGCCTCCGTTGGGCCGTGCCACAGGTCGACGTATCATAGGCGCCTTATGTCCAATGAGCGGATGATACCTATCCCAACAATGATCCGACACGTGTTTCCTCCAGCCGATGATGATTTTACACGAGGAAAATCCCCATTGGTTGGGGCTGTTAATGGGTTATCGGATCCAAAACCTGACCCGATAGCTTAACGGCGTTCCGTTACGGTGGATTCCACGTGTCGGTCACCCTTGACGAAAACACTTCTGTGACGCGTGATTTATCGTCATGGAGTGGACACTTCCGTCATGATAATTTTGGTAATGTCATGGAACACTTCTAGGACAACACATGTATGACTATCCTGATTCTGTCGTAAAATCGTCATGGATGTACGTGCATGACAGAAAATGTGACCTACTGTGACAAACACGTATTATCAGGGAAGTGTTTTTTTTGTAGTGCATGGTGATGCATAGCAACGAGAGGGGAGAGTGTGTCCACGTACCCTTGTAGACCAAAAGAGGAAGAGTTAGCACAATGCGGTTGATGTAGTCATACGTCTTCACGGTCCGACCGATCAAGCATCGAAAGCACGACACCTCCGAGTTCTTGCACATGTTCAGCTCGATGACGTCCCTCGAACTCCGATCCAGCCGAGTGTCGATGGAGAGTTCCGTCAGCACAACGGCATGGTTACGATGATGATGTTGTATCGATGCAGGGCTTCTCCTAAGCACCGCTACGATATTATCGAGGAGGACTATGGTGGAGGGGGCCACCGCACACGGCTAAGAGATCAAGAGATCAATTGTTGTTGTTGTCGTGTCTAGAGGTGCCCCTGCCCCTGTATATAATGGAGCAAGGGGGGAGGGGGTGGCCTGCCAGGAGGAGGCACGCCAGGAGGAGTCCTACTCCCACCGGGTGTAGGACTCCCTCCCTTCCTTGTTGGATTAGGAGAACGGGGGAAAGAGGAGGGAGAGAGAGGAAGGAAAGGGGGGGGGCGCCGCCCCCTCTCCTTGTCCTATTCGGACGAGGGGGAGGGGGTGCGCGGCCCTGCCCTGACCTCCTTTCCTCTTCTCCACTAAGGCCCACTATGGCCCATTAAGCCCCCGGGGGGTTCCGGTAACCCCTCGATATTCCGGTAAAATCCAGATTTCACCCGGAACACTTCCGATATCCAAATATAGGCTTCCAATATATCAATCTTCATGTCTCGACCATTTCGAGACTCCTCGTCATGTCCCCGATCTCATCCGGGACTCCAAACTACCTTCGGTACATCAAAACACATAACTCATAATATAAATCATCATCTAACTTTAAGCGTGCGGACCCTACGGGTTCGAGAACTATGTAGACATGACCGAGACACGTCTTCGGTCAATAACCAATAGCGGAACCTGGATGCTCATATTGGCTCCCACATATTCTATGAAGATCTTTATCGGTCAAACCGCATAACAACATACGTTGTTCCCTTTGTCATCGGTATGTTACTTGCCCGAGATTTGATCGTCGTTATCTCAATACCTAGTTCAATCTCATTACTGGCAAGTCTCTTTACTCTTTATGCAATGCATCATCCCACAACTAACTCAATAGTCACATTGCTTGCAAGGCTTATAGTGATGTGCATTACTGAGAGGACCCAGAGATACCTCTCCAACAATCGGAGTGACTAATCCTAATCTCAAAATATGCCAACTCAACATGTACCTTCAGAGACACCTGTAGAGCTCCTTTATAATCACCCAGTTACATTGTGACGTTCGGTAGCACACAAAGTGTTCCTCCGGTAAACGGGAGTTGCATAATCTCATAGTCAAAGGAACATGTATAAGTCATGAAGAAAGCAATAGCAACATACTAAACGATCAAGTGCTAAGCTAACGGAATGGGTCAAGTTAATCACATCATTATCCTAATGATATGATCCCGTTAATCAAATGACAACTCATGTCTATGGTTAGGAAACTTAACCATCTTTGATTAACGAGCTAGTCAAGTAGAGGCGTACTAGTGACACTATGTTTGTCTATGTATTCACACATGTATTATGTTTCCGGTTAATACAATTCTAGCATGAATAATGAACATTTATCATGAAATAAGGAAATAAATAATAACTTTATTAGTGCCTCTAGGGAATATTTCCTTCAGTTCCCTACCCTGCTACTGATATCGTAGGCCGCTTCAGCCTGGACGATCAGTCTTGCGTTGGTCTCGAGATCGACAATGGATGGCCCTTCCCAGAGAATCATTTGTGGTTCAAAGCAAGCGTCTCCAACGCCGAGGATTGGTTGAGTTGAAGTTCATTTCATTGCTTGTTATTTGTTGTGTGATGAAAACTTTAGTATTTATAATGTATCCTCGTTGTCGATGTGGGTTGATGACCTGTTGTATGTAATAAAATGATATGCCTGTAATAAACTTACTAAATTTATGAATGGCTTTCGAGTCGCTTCTCTGAGTGAGTGGTGTGTCGAGGCAATTTTTTCGAATACATAATTGTACGTGCATTGCAACAGGTTATCGGATGAGGCCAATAAACAATAGCAGTACACTATTTGTACTAGCTTCACATGCTTTGCACGTCGGGAGGGTGTTTTTACTGTAGCCATATGTTAATGTATTCGCTGTACGTAACCAGCACCTCGAATCCTCGATACTACTAGTACTATATAAGTAGTAGGAGTAGTAGGGTGGCATGGGCCAGAACAAGCATTCACGTCCAGGAGTACGACACACGCCACCAGCACGACATCCATCTGACACCATATTTCTTGGAGTATGTGCTAGAGCAATCCCTTCAAGCTCGTTGTTTCTCTAACTTGCCATCGCGCGGCGTGCGAGGTGGGGGTTTGCCGATAGTCGGTTTCCTCAACTGTGGTCCCACTTGTAAGGCCAACTCCAACACACGACCCCAAACGGACCTCCGTTTTGCACGAACTCCAACGATAATTTTGACTAGAAAAGCAAGACCAAAGAAAACAAGAACCACAAGAATACATTTTAGAAGATATCCAACTTCCATAACTGCTCCTGTAAGTTGGATTAGTGCCTTCTGGATGCATTCATTGTTGATCTGCGGAGGCTCGATCTTGCGTGCTTCTTTCTTCTTCGAGTGTAAAGAAGTAGACGTTGCTTCATAGCATCTAGTCTGATGTGTAGCCTCTATTCTAGTAGGAGAATCAGCAAGTGCACTATTCTCATCTCTAGCCTCTGTGCTAGCTAAAAGTGCTAGAACATCTACTAAATTGCGCTCTATCAATATATCGATGTACTCTTCTTCCCAATACCAAAACTTGCATCCATTCTACACAATAAAAATTTTAAGTTAGCACAACTAGTCTAATCCGAGAGTACAACCAAAGATTTGGTTGGGTTCTTCCTCCTTTTGCCGACATATCGGGACATCCAAAGATCCGTGTCGTGTCATGCAAGAAAATAGAGTGGTAGTTGAAGCCACGGATGTGCATCTTGGGTTAAATCAGAATAGAATCTTACTACTCTTGAGTAACTCCAAATGCGGCCACCGAAGATCTTTATTGGATTTATTTTTCATCACTAGCACGTCGAGGTGAAAGATGTGCAGGTTCACTGGGTCCTCTTGCATTTTCACTGACATGTGGGACCGCATGTGAGCAAACAGACAATGGGCTCAGTGTGTCCGCTGGCTGGCTGAGAAGAGAGATAGAGGAGGGCTGAACACGGACTCCGGGAAATTTGTTCTACGTAACCAGCACCTCGATATAGGCTCGATATAGTGGGGTGGCATGGGCCATAACTAGCATCCGCGTCTAGCAGTACGGCACACGCCACCCACACGAGGCACATCCGACCCCAATTTTCTTGGAGTCCGTGGTACAACCATCTCTTCTGCCTCCTGTTTTCTCAGCCATCACGCGGTGTATTGGGTGGGGGTTTGCCGATAGTCGTTTTTCTCAACTGCGGTCCCACTTGTAAGTGAAAATGCAACACCTCATGCATTCCCCCTTGAGCGGCGTGCCGGACCAACCATGTGGGGGTGCGACGCGAACACGGCAGGCTTTTCCTTTTGAACTTGTAACTTGTAAAATTTGGTTCTGCTCCATGGCGCGACCGATAGAAAGAAAATAAAGATTTTGCACGTACGAAAATTATGAAGTTGATGCGAAAGGTAAGATAGTTACTAGTAGTACCATATACTACTACATGGATTTGACGGAAAGATAAAAATACATATAGATCCATCAACGACATCCTCACGCCCTAGTGCGCCGGGTCACCAACCGACGTGTGAGGAGCAGCAACGTTGGCGGCGAGCTCAACGTGCTTCTGAACAATGTCATCCAAGGTTGCCCTACGGTCCAAGAAGGCTAGCGTCCTATCGTACTCCTCTTGCATGTAGTAGTCCTTGTGGACGATTTGCGCGTAGACGTGGGTGATTATGTCGATGGTGTCTTGCTGCGACGAGCGCGACCTCGAGGTGGACATTCTCTGGCGCGACGGCGGGCAGTCACAGGGCCACCGGTGCGTCGAAGAGGTTGTCACCATAGTGGCCGTTGAGGGTGGCGGGCATCGGAGAGCCTAGGCGCGTTGGCTGGAGGCGTACGTCAAAGTCGTCCGCGAGCTTCTTGACGACGGTGAACTTGTCGAGGAAACCGACGAGGACCTCGTCGAACAAGGAGATGAAGTTGTCGTCCAAGCGGCCCCTTGCCCTGGCGGCCTCAAGCAATACCTGGAGACGTTCCTCGGTGCCGGGCCGCAGGCCAGCGTCGTGTCCCATCTGGCATAGCTGGCTGATGCTCGCGCTCATCGCCTCCATGGGTCTAGCTTAGCTTCTAGTCAACTGATCTTGCGATTCGAGTGATCACTCTTGCCCTTGGTTAGCGTGCGTCGGTGTTTAGGATTTCATACTACTCCTCGGCCCTCCACTGTACCTACCTTTGGCTGTATGATAGGTGGGACAGCCACCCGTTGGGCCCACGTGTCATTCACCCAAAGGCAGTTGTAGTAAGTCAATGAAGCTGCGTCCCACTCCGTGCCGGTGCAGTATAGTCATGTCACTAGACCTCTAGTTGGGGCGAAACGAGAGAAGTTTGATGTTTACTGGTTTATTGGTGCCCTTTGCATTTTGCGCCAAGTTTTGACCTTTTATTTAACTAATAAAATGTTAATGCATGTAAAAAAATGTTGTGTAAGTCACCTTACAAAAACCAAATAATCCCAAAACACTTAGGCACGGTACATTAACTCCCTCCTCGTTTCTTATTTCGTGACATATCAACCAATGAGAGAGGTGGACCGTGCATGCTTTCAATGACTTGAGACTACCAAACATGACATGTAGTGTTTAGTTCATTACATGTAATCCTATTAATTAGCAAAAAGACATTAAGTTCTCTCACCGATAGAATAAAACAATACACCATGTATTTATTTACAGAGGGAGTAGTACATTTTTTGTGACATGCGTTACTAGATATTGCTAGTCAAATACTAAAATCCAGATGCACGTGGTAGTACTCCTAAATCCAGACGGTGGTGCTACTAGTAATAGTAGTAGTACTACCAATGTAGTAGGAGTACTAGCACTGTACTACCCGTTGGTCAAATTATTACGTGCTGCTCCTCACAATGAAGTGACAAGACCCTGCGCCGGAGATGACACCTGAGTATAGGCGTCGTGTTCGGCATACCATAGTCAACCTCACCGTCTGTAGTCACTATCATCATGGCTGTAGAGCTAGCCTGCTTACAACTAGCCCTGTTTGACATAATTTCCCGTGCGTAGATGCCCAGGCATTGCACGGAACACCAAGATTGGGGGTCGACGGAGCCGGCAGCGGCCATCGCGCCAGATTTTTCCACGGCCTTCTAGATGTGGCGGGGAGGAGATAAGGTTGATTGTGAGAGACAAGGAGTTGTTTGTAAATAGGCAACAAGTGCGGGCATCTTTTTGCAAAAATGGAGAAGTTTGGTTTGTATGCGTCAGATCTAGATCCGACGGCTATTGGTGAAAGATGGGAGGCACAACATCATCACCAACTCAGGACCTGTTTGACTCGCGGGATTTTGAAAACGCAGGAATAGGACACGGCAATATTACAAGTTTCAAACTGATATTACAAATGTTAAGAGTAATGTTGCACCTACGAAGAGGGAATTACTAGGAAGTTTACGTAAGAACTTTCGTTATTTTAGGTGGATGCAGCATTATCGTACAAACTAAAATCCACCGCCCTGACAAGTCACTAATGGGAAAATAAGTTTTCGAGTCTCTAGCCACTTGATGTTTCAAAAAAAATTCAGCTTCAGCGGAGACTTTGTCATTTAGGGTTAGACGCTTGCGGTGATCAGCACGCCATTCATTGTTGCGCCAGAAAACGCCAAACCTCAATGCCTTGAGCACACTTGCCTCCAGAACAAAGAACCTGGCCAATCTCATCGCAGATGTGCTACCTCGGTAGTCGATCAAATCAATTTCTATAAGATGGAGACCAAGGCATTCGATGAGATTGTTATAGTGCAGCACATTTTTCACTTTCGGGTCGTTTTTTATCTGCAAAAGAAGAGAACATATTAGAGGAGCTGGCTGTATAAGATTGCCGTGTCATCAAGAGGTACCAATATCATTCGCTCATACGATAGGGCTGGCTGGCTAGTGATATTCTCTCTCTCTCTCTCTCTCTCTCTCTCTCTCTCTCTTTCTCTTTCTGTTTCCTCTAATTTAACTAGGAGCACGTGAAGAGCTTGGGCATTTGTTGCCTTCCACTATGTGGCCGATGCCAGATTTCGCAAAAGTATGCCATATAATACGCATCGATGTCAAATCAAAAGATTTTAGCACCGCTCTCGCGATGTGAGAGAGTTGGCACAGCTGTGCACACAAAGACACATGTATAAACAAATCAATCAAACCAACTACACCAGCCTCTCACTCTCCCAAACAAGTGTTTGCCTCAGTCCTCTCTCTCTCCCACGTAGTGTTTTTTCATTACGTGAGTTAATTTGGCACCGGAGCAAAGTAGCTGATCCAGATTGGGGCACTAGGTGAGCAATGGAGGGGCATTGATGCCAAATGCATCACAAGTGAATTTGGCACGTGTTTTGGCTTACATAGCCCACTTTTGTACTCCCTCCGTCCCAAAATTCTTGTCTTAAATTTATCTAAATATGGATGTATCTATTTACATTTCAGTGTTAGATATATCCGTATCTAAACAAATGTAAGACAAGAATTGTGGGATGGAGGGAATACTACCTCATATTTTGTATAAAATTTTGACCATAGATTTACCAAAGAAAATGCCAATGCATGTCACTAAAAATTACACCATTTGAAATTATTTGCAAATACAAATCCAACGATATATTTCTTAGTGACATGCATTAACATTTTGTCAGTTAAATCAATGGTCAAATTTTGATACTACAAAATTGGAAGAGTAAACCAGGACGGAGGTAGTACTTGCTCTTAGGGTAACCATAGAGTTACTGGAGTAGTCTAAGTTACTTTCCCTATGACTAGCCTAGGCTACTATAGTAGTACAGCATAAAAACGATGCAGGTGATCACATGAGAAAAAAATACTAAAAACATTTCTTTTGGTGCAGTGCGTGATGCAGTTTTGAACACTACACTTGTCATCGTAATTTGGGAACATTGTGAAAAAATTGAGCTACGTTGTGATTACCGTTTACTAATAGGAAAGAAGTTTCACCTCGATGAGTAGCTTCTCCGTGCACGGAAAGCATGTAAGGAATCCAACAACTTGATCCAGATTGGGGCCAATAGATTTTAGTGCCAAGATCTTCACTGTGCGCATGGACTGGGTCAAGCTTGTGGGAATCATTTTCTGGAAGACGGTCGTAAATACATCAAGAAGAAATTTAAAAATGTGTATTACAAGAAGACAGAGAAGAAGATGAGTGTTGTACCTGAACGATTACGGATCCAATAAAGAGTTCGAAGAATTTGGCAGATGAGTACACCAACGCTATCAATTTTGGCGCTTCAATGACCCTGATTTTTGTTGGACCTTCTAGATCTGATACAAGCAATTTCTCAAGGAAAGGCGCATTCTCAATGACCATAACGTGGAACAGCTGGAGTGATCTCTTCCCAATTGATGTCTTGTTGCGGGGCCAACAAGACACATAAATCCATTAGAGATTCGTCGAGGCGATGTGGAGGCTAATGAACCCGTGGATTTGCTCAAGAGGAAGGTACTCGAGCGCAGTACAGGTGCGGAGCAGGTGCTTTATAGCCTTCTTTGAGATGACAACATCTAAGAGTTCGAGCTGCTTGAGTTGAGGGAGAAGAAGGGCGGGCGCGACATTAATCTGGGGAAGATGGCAAGAGCTGAAGCTGGCGCGGCGCGCGTTGGTGTGAGGTAGAGTGCGGACGGCGGCAGAGAGCGACATCGTCCAGCTTCAAAGTTGAGCTCCTCAAGCTGATCTAGGGCGGGGGATAAGAACCACTTGTCAAACTTGGGTTGGATCTTGTAGTTGGTACTGAACATGTGGATGTCAAGGCGTCTGGCTGGCCCAGGGTGCGATGAATGGATCTTGGAGACTGCGCAATGCGTTTGCAATCCCTATCGCAGAGGCAGCTGTTGACGGTGAGGTTGAGGGGGACGCGGCGCCAGAGGGGGCGAACCGCCGGGAGAGCGGGGCGGTCCACACGGCAAATTTGGTGGGGAGGAGGCCGATGATGACGAGCAGCGTGTCGTCGGGGAGGCTACTGATGAAGTCCAGGCTCGCCGAATGCGGTTTTGGCTCGAGCCACCTCCGCTTGTTGGTTGCCTCGCCATCCATCTCAAATGGCGGCGACGCTGGTGTACACGTGTGCTAGTGTGTGCTGTGTGCTGGGTGTGCGCGAGTGTGTCCTTCTGTGCATGCCGCTGTGCAGTGGTGAATTGTGCGCGAGTGCGTCCTTCACGCGCAATTCCACGCGCAAGAAGAGTGGTTTCAACTTTGTTTACTTCACCGCGTGTCAGATGGGCCTCTAGTTTACTTATTTTCACCCACTGCCACATGGGCCATCACACAAAGATACAGAACACGAGCTGACAAGGCAGCATGTGGACTTGTTGACCGGTCAACTAAACAATATACGGAGCTATATTTTGACACAGTGAGTGTATAATCTGTCGGTATAGAGAGTGAGAGGGGAGGCCCGTGAGAGATACCAGAGAGAGAGAGAGAAAGAGCTACTCCCTCCGTTCGATAATGTAGTTCCAACATTTTTTTAAGTCAAACTTTTGAAACTTTGACCAAGTTTACAAAGAAATTACTTATATCTACAATACCAAAGATAAATGATAGTATGAAGTAAGTACATGTTGTGATAAATCTAATGATCGTTCCAGATGTAAATGTTTTTCTCTGCATATAACTGGTCAAACTTTTCTTAGGTTTGACTTTTCAAAACACCCATATGCTTATGGACGTGACAGAGTCCCTAACTAGAGAGAGAGAGAGAGAGAGAGAGAGAGAGAGAAATAGAAAGAGTAAGTGAAAAAAGTGTGTGTGCGTGTGTGAAAGAGACATGTACAATGCACGATAAAAGTAGAGAAAAAGCATGTGTGTCTTATGCAAACATATCTTCGACAAAGGAGGCAAGGTGAGGAGATAGTGTGTGGTTGTTTGGAACCGAGAGAGCAAGACACCTAGCACGTAGCCAATAGGGGTCTGACAGACAAGGGAGATAGGTCGAGAGAGACGTATGGAGAAAATGCAGACATGGGGAGGAGAGAGTGTATGTTTGTCATAAAGAGATCCCCTGGAGATCGTGATGGGACTACATGGGTGGGAGATCGAGTGACAAGGTGTGTGCACGATAGAAGATGCCCCTAGAGATATCGAGATAGACGCATGGATGGAAGGAGACAATACGTGTGTTCCTGATGGCTAGTGAGAGATAATCATACTTAGGAGGGGGGTGCTTGCGCCTATGATGGAGTGAGGGATTATGGTACTTAGGTGGGTGCGTGTCACATGGAGAGAGAACAAGGGCGGAGAGTGTTGGATGGGTCTATATGTATAACGCGAGCGAGACATGTGTATGTGTGAACCAGGGAGATATAAGGTCAGTTTGGCTTGCGTCCTGAGCATCTTTTGCCTGGCCTATGGTTGTGCCTGGATTTCATGCACGCTTGTTTGGTTGCTACCCTGTGAAAAGGAAAGCCCGCCTGGCCAGGATTCCCTTGCACTTTAATTAGCCTGGCTGGACTCCAGACACTTCAAGTAGCCTCGCCCAGGCAACCAATTTCGAATGCCTAGCCGTGCCTGGTCGTTCGGCCACGAGGCTAACAGCAACCTGGATGGATATTAGCATTAAATAATTGCTGCATGGATTGATTCATGGGATGTTGATGCTTTGCCTGCCCAGACATGAACCAAACACTTCAGCACCACACAAGCCTGCCCAGGCAGAAATATTTTACATCTCACGACCACACCAGGCAGTACTGGCCATCAAGGCATGAGGTTCAGGTCACGAACCAAACTGACCAATAAAGTTTGAGAGAGATTGAGGAGCCCCGATAAGGCTGAGTGGTGCGTCAGATAGCTTAGAGGGGAAAGAGATATTCCATCCGCTCGATAATGCAAAGGTATGTAAATTTTTAGAAGTCAAACTTTGGAAACATTGATCAGGTTTACGCAAATGTTATTTATATCTACAATACCAAAGATACATCATACAAAATTACATCTCATGGTGAATCTAATGGTATATGTTTGCCTTTCTAGATGTAATTGTTTTTCTCCACGTACATGGTCAAACTTTGTGATGTTTGACTTTTCAATAAATCTATATGCTATGGACCGAGGAGAGTGCCTAAGTTGAGACAGATCAAGCGCGTGTGAAGGAGAATGAGTAAGTGTGCAAAAAGAGTATGTGTGTGAAAGAGAAAGTGACAACAAATGATAAATTAGAGAGATTGTGTTTTTCCGTTTCTTATGCGAACATATCACGCATGCATCTCCGAGATAGAAAAGCGAGGCGAGGAGATACACAAAGATAGCTAGTGTGTGATTGTTTGCAACGGAGAGAGACACCCCTGTAGCACATGTCCAATGGAGGTCTGGCCAACAAGGAACAAAGGTCGAGAGGGACACATGGAGGACATGGACGCATGGGGAGGGAGAGAGGGTATGTTTGTGATAGAGAGATCCCCTCGAGATCGTGAGGGGACTATATGGGTGGGAGATCGAGGAAGGTGCGTGCGCGATAGAAAGATGCCCCGAGAGAAATCGAGATAGACCATGCACATGTTTGTGATGGAGACTACGATTAGCTAGTCATATACATATAGGGGGTACTACATGTGCCTACAATTGAGTGAGAGACCATCATACTTGGCTAGCTAGGCATGAGATTGTGTGTGTGTGCGTGTGTGTGATGGAGAGAGAACGAGGGAGAGAGATAGATTTTTAGATGGGCCTATCGAGTGCGAGTGAGATATGCATGTGTATGTGTGACACAGGTAGATGGAGAGTTTGAGAGAGAGGCGGAAGTGCTCCGAGACGACAGAGTGGTGTGTGGGAGAGTTACGGGCAATGAGCCAAGGAATTTGTGTGTGTCAGATGAGTGTACCCAAGATATCTAGCTTGGACTAGCTAGAGTATCATACATAGTGTGCGGGAGAGACATATAGATGGAGTATATATGCATGCGAACTAGAAAGACCCCTCCCCCCCCCACACACAAAAGAGAGAGAGATGGAGAGAAAGGGAGAGGTACCAACAAGGTTTTTGTGTCGGATGCGTGCGACAGAATTGAAGATTGCCGGCGAGAGAGAGAGAGGGGGAAAGAGATATTCCATCCGCTCGATAATGTAGTGCATGCAAATTTTTTAGAAGTCAAACTTTGGAAACATTGATCAGGTTTACGCAAATGTTATTTATATCTACAATACCAAAGATACATCATACAAAAGTACATATCATGGTGAATCTAATGGTATATGTTTGCCTTTCTAGATGTAATTGTTTTTCTCCATGTACATGGTGAAACTTTGTGATGTTTGACTTTTCAATAAACCTATGTGCTATGGACCGAGGAGAGTGCCTAAGTCGACACAGATCAAGTGCGTGTGAAGGAGAATGGGTAAGTCTGCAAAAAGAGTATGTGTGTGAAAGAGAAAGTGACAAAAAACGAGAGAGAGTGTGTGTTTTCTCATTTCTTATGTGAACATATCACGCATGCATCTCCGAGATAGAAAACCGAGGCGAGGAGATACACAAAGATAGCTAGTGTGCGATTGTTTGCAACGGAGAGAGACACCCCTGTAGCACATGTCCAATAGAGGTCTGGCCAACAAGGAACAAAGGTCGAGAGGGACACATGGAGGACATGGACGCATGGGGAGGGAGAGAGGGTGTGTTTGTGATAGCACTACTAGGAAAAGGGCTATAGATAGGACTGATTCTAATGGCGCACCAGGTAAGTAGTGCACCACTACTATATACTAATGGCGCACCTGTGGCTCGTGCGCCATTAGAGTGGAAGACACTAATGGCGCACCGTGCTCACGTTGCGCCACAACTATTGATTTTTCCCCCATTTTTCCATACAAACTAATGGCGCAGGAATGGCAAAGTGCGCCATTACTAGTTAGAACTAGTAATGGCGCATTACTATGACAGTGCGCCATTAGTATATAATTTTTTTTACTTTTTTGCAAACCTACTAATGGCGCACTATGCCAAAGCCCAGTCGTGTTTATACCCAAAGCTAAATCCAAGACCGCGGGCGCAAACGTCACCGCGAAAAATGAGCCATGGGTACTGGCTTCCCAAGTGGACCAATGCTTCTTCATTACCGACCCGCCAAAGCCCGGTCGTGTTGTCGTGAGGAGAGGCAAAAGGAAGATCATCGAATGGATGGAGTAGCCAATGAGCAAGACTTCGACAAGCACGGCGACCAAGATCGAACATGACGACGATTTATGAAGTAGCAGCACACACCACAAGAAGAAGCAGGACCACCCTACCTAAAGGACGTCCGTTCCACAGAAGAACTCCATTTGCGAAAAAGAAGGGCAAGAAGATTGTGAACAGATAGCTAGCTAAGATCGATTGTATTTAATTCGTAGTCTTCATTTCTCGATTGTATTTCATGGGCACTTTTTGATATCTGAATATTTTTAAATTTCATGGGCACTTTTTGAATTCGTGAGGACACTTGATCTTGATCCCCCTCCATCTCGATCTCGATTCCCCCTCCATCTCGATCTCGATCCCCGCACCCTCCCCCGCTCCACCGCAGCCACCGATGATATTTTCAAGTAAGAAATTCGAACATATTTTTAAAAAAATTATTACTGTTTAAAAAAATTATTACTAAGCTCGAGAACAATCTTGCTTCCGAGGCAAGATGATGTGATCAATTAAGCAAGGGATTGAAATCCTAACTCATTGATCGAAGAGTGCACCAGAAATAAGGACTAGGTAGCACGATCTGTCTTAGAATGATGATTCAAGAACCAACACACTAAGAATGAAATTATTGTCCTTTAACTGCCAAGCAACGAGGTTGCCAGGAGTATTGATTTCACACATCACATTCCAATTGTCGGTATTCCGGTTACAATAACACGGGGACCGAGGAATGAAAAATGATGGAGAGAGTATCACTACGTCAAGAATTCACAAGAGCCGGTGCAATTCTCATGAAAATCCTGACATAAAGACGGTAATACTTCAGGGTAGAACAGAATCAAAAGCTGGGTTAGCATTTTGATCTGCGGAGCACAAATATTTCGACCCAATCCTGGATATGGATGAGGTACTGGAGTTTATTTCTCCTAGTCATCCTGAATAGAATGGCTTGACGGACCACAAGAATGATAAGCATCGATAACACGAATGCAAAATTACTCCTAACTATCAATTGATAGATGGAGGTCAGAAAACAACTAGAGAGGGACAACTCAAAGGAACATATAACTTTCTGAGTTGAGGATGCATAAATTAATGTGTCGAACCAGGTTCAACAGGTTTCTTCTGGATAATCCATGCGGGGAAGGTAGGACTGGCAAGGTCACGATATAGAATGGAGAACTCTTCGTGAGTACTCTTGTTGTGATCTTTTGATCCAACAAACTTCTGCCATAAGTGGTTCATAGTATTTGGAAGAAGGAAATACCACGGACCTCGAGGATTAATCCAAAGGTTACTAATTTCCTAAAGGAACTAGCAAACACTATCAACATGAGGTAAGTGGGGTGAATCTCGGGTTCAAAACCCAGATGTAGATTACCTACTAACTAAATGGCATCACGGGATGCTTTCGAGAATAAAGGCTAGAATCATCACACTGGGAACACATAACATGGATAAATTACTAGGTGACTCCCTAAAACACCTAGGGTCATAATAATAGCTCCAACATATATGTCAAGGCAATAAATTACCTCAGCGCACCGGTTAGTGTGCTTATTCTGACCATAAAGGACATCGGGAACGGAAAGAAAGGATTTGCAAATGCATCAGACTATTTAGAAATCTGGGATGACTCGGACAGCATAACGGTTGTAAATGCTCAAAATGATTTGAGACATCTTTAGAATAGTGGCATGACCACTCAACATCACAATATCAACGTTCTGAGACCAGCTATGAACATACGGAAGTAGTAAAAACTAAACCGAGATTTGAAACTATCGATTCTATAAGTCTATGGATTAGTAACACGTCATCCTGATAGATAGATGAGAAGGCCTAGTTCTTAATCCCCGTAGAAGAGAAGAGGTTGACTCAGATCAGAAGGCCATGAGGTATAAGGAGTAAAAGAGCCTTACGTTCCATCCCACAATCAATTCCCCTACATATAACTTAAGCATTTCTAGACTCAACTTCGACCAGTTTGGCTTGGTAGTCCTACAGGCAGTCAGGCTCTGATACCAAAGCTGTCAGGACCCCAACTCAATGCCACATAGATCTAGCACGTAACACCTCATATCACTTTGTGGCCTCACGCACAGTATCCCCACGGGTGTCGCCTTACCTTTGCCCGGGACCGTTTGCGCCTTTCGGTGCACGTATATGATAGTGTCGCTAGCATCCATATGATAAGGAGCTCGGGCTGACATGGCTAGTCATAAACCCAAAGTGGCACAAACTTGCAGGGACAGGCATCCATGACCCAGCATCGAACGTGTCGGTCATCAGCGAGTGAATCCGGGTTGTAGCACTGGGCTAGCAGGACTCCGGTAAACCGGGCTGTAGCGGGCTAACAGGACTCCGGTACTCAACGTGTGACATTTCCCCGAAGGGACAGACACAGGAACGAAGAAGGACACATGCCGGCCAGCCTAAGTGTTCCGGAGCAGTAGCAAGCTACCATGGCTCGGTGGAAACACTAGGAGACATTTCCCGGTAAGAGAGGCTACTAAAGATAAACAACTAGATAGTCAGATCCCACACATACCAAGCATTTCAATAACATACACACAATATGCTCGATATGTGCAAATACAACAGGGCATCACGACATGACTCTATGACTCAAGTAATTACTCATTAGGCTCCGAGGAGCGAGATATTACAAACATGGGTCTCATGACCCAACATTCAGAGCATACAAGTCAAGTCACATGCGGAAGCTAACATGTCTGAGTACAGACATCTACAAATGAAAAAGGTTGAGGAGCCTGACTAACTACCAGATCCTGATGGGGGCACAAGATCGTAGCTGAGGTAACAAGCTAAACGTCGAAGTCCACGCGGAATTACTAGCGAGACTGAAGTCTCTATGCAAAAACATAAAATAGGCAAACGTGAGTACAAATGTACCCAGCAAGACTTACATCAGAACTAACTACATATGCATCATTATCAACAAAGGGGATGGTGGGGTTTAACTTCAGCAAGCCAACTTTGACTCGGTGGCTATCCTAAACTACGACTGCAAGTAACTCTTTTGAGGTGGCGCACACGAGTCCACATATTCACCAACCAATACACCACTATGGACCCGCTCCCATCTCCCTACGAGAACGCCATCCATAGCACTCACGCTTATCTTGCGTATTTTAAAGTATCCACTTCCACTTGTCTATGAACTGTTATAGGCAACCCAGAAGTCCTTTACCTCGGACACGGCTATTCGAATAGATCATATTAACCCTGCAGGGGTGTACTTCTTCATACATGTTTCCACCACTTAGCGTCTGCACACGACATGTGCTCGGCAGACTTCAAGCGAAAGCCAACATGGGTGTAGATCACGACCTACCTAAACACTCAAGTCTCTAGTCCAGGTTTATCGCCTATTCGGGTTCCATCCATGAGGAGATCCGGCCGGAGTTTCGCTCACAACCCCAAACGATGTGTACAGGGTTCCGTGACACCAAACGGGCGCCTGGTATACCCGGCCACGTGCCTACCGCATCACAGCTCACCCCTCCGGTCAGTAGCTGCAAGACGGCCTCCAAAGATACTACAAACACCAGAAACTACTTGCAACTCCTGGACCGAGGACTAGGGTGGTTAAGGAGTCGAGCGGGGTCATATTTCAGGGCCCAATGCATGGTAGTAGCTGAATCATGGATCACAAACACAGAACTCAGTTCCTGAGGACGGCTTCAATGAGACAACCCACCATATACTCCTACATGGCCTCTCACCGATACCCTTACCAAATCATGTTCGCACACTTAGCTCACACACAGTAGGACATGTTCACACACCTCTGATTCATCCTCGATGAATCATACCTGACTCAACTCTAAGCAGTAGCAGGCATGACAAACAAACAAGAATGAGTAGGCACATCAGGGCTCAAACAACTCCTACTCATGCTAGTGGGTTTCATCTATTTACTGTGGCAATGACAGGTCATGAAGTGGATAAAGGGGTTCAGCTACCGCAGCAAGTAACAGATGAATCGTTGTTGTCCTAATGCAGTAAAAGAGAGCAGGGCGAGAGAGTGAGATTGTATCGGAATGAACAAGGGGGTTTTGCTTGCCTGGCACTTCTGAAGATATTATAGTTCTTCATCGATGTCATCGAACTCGTCGTCGAAACCACGTCTATCGAGAGGGGACAATTACCAGCAAACAAAGAGGGACACAATCAATGCAATGCAACAAATATGATGTATGATAATGTCATGGCAATATGCTGTTGATTGAGCTAATGCAACTAGCAACCATATTAAATGAAGTTGGTTTGCATCCAAGATTCAAATTCAAACTCCATATGTGGATATTTAAATGCCATTTATATGATTTGTGCTAAAAAGAAGCTATAAGTTGTTCTAACATGCATGAAAATGGTGCAGATGGAAAGATTGGATTTTCCTGATCATTTTTCATATATAATTTATTTCATTTGGAGTTACGATTGAATTTCTATGAATTTTAGAAGTTTTGGTTATTTTCTGGAATTTCCTATATAAGAATAAATCCAGAAAATAAGTTACTGCATCAGCATGACATAGGTGTGACGTAAGCAGGTCAACTGGGTCGGCCAGGTCAAACCTGACATGTGGGACCCATACGCCGTTGTCTCGAGCTGGTGCAGGTGTATGATGTGTGGGACCGGTCAACGCTGACTTGACCAAGGTCAAAGTTTACACGTGGGGTCCACCAGATTAGTACTAATCTTAACAGAAAATTAGACTAACCTAATCGGCACAGGGGCCCACATGGCAGTGGCCCTAAGGGTGTTAAGTAGGGTCATTAGTGCTAACTAACCGGCGCCACATCAGCAAGTGACGCCGGCGACCACGGCGACGGCGGGACCTCGCCGGAGCTGCTCGGGACAGTGCTACAGATGGTGGTCTGCGACGGGGTTTGGCTCTACGGGGAGCTGGAGGAGTGGCGCATCTAACGGGGCAAGCGGGAGCAGCTGGGGTGGACCGAGCTCGTTGGAAGCGAGCTCGCGGCGGCGGCCGGAGTTCGGGCGAGACGCGAGCGAGAGCTAGGGGGCACAGGAAAGCGAGCTAGGGCGTGCTACGGGCTCGTGGTGAGGCATTGAGTGCAGCGGTGTGATCTACTGCGAGCTTCAGCAGCCGTAGCCACGGTGGCGACATGGCCGGCGGCGAAGAGCTCTCGGGCTCGGCGGAAACAACGGCTAGAGAGGCCAAACGGCATGGGAAGAAGAGGGGAACGGGTCAGCGGCTCACCGCGAGTCCAACGAGCGCGAGGGCGAGGCCGGGGACGCTTTGTGGGCGGCGAATCGAGCAACGGCGGCCGTCGGTGCAGAGGACGAAGATGGCGTCGAGGACGGCGTTGCAGGGCTTCCGGCAGGGCGTGGCTCGATGAGGAGGAAGAGGGGGTCGAGGCGGAGCCTCTGGGCCGGTCAGAGAAGCGAGGGGGAGGCGGTGGCTGCAGCTACGGTGAATGGCGTCGCTGGCGACAGCAGTGCTCGGCTGTGGGGAGGAGAGCGAGACCGAGGAGGGGGAAAGCACGGGGGAGAGTGAGAGAGGTCCAGGGGGTGCGTGGCGTCTCCCAGAGGCGTCCAGGCGTCGAGGCGGAGCGGCACGCAGGAGGTGGCCGGGGCGCGTGGCCGCGCGCATGGGGCACACGCTCGGCGTCCTTCTGTCGCGAGGAATACGACAGGGGGGAGGCTAGTGGGCTGGGCTGGCCAGCTGTGCCAGTCAGGTGGGATTTGGTGGGTGCCAGGTAAGAGGCCCAGGTGTTGTTCTCTCTCTCTCTGTGCTAATTCTGTTTCTGTTTTTTCTATTATTCTGTAGTCTTTAGGGCTTTATTTAAAATACTTAAACCGATCCAAAAATCATGAAACTAATGCCAGTGTTTGAAATATAATCAACAGCAAAAATTTTAGTTTATGATTATTTGAGCATTTAAACTATTTATTAGCATTTAAATGCCCAAATGAAAATACTTTATGATTTAATTCAAGAATCCAGAAATAACCTAGAAATAGGTTCATCATTTTTTTGGCAGAGGTTTTCACCTTTATCAGAAATCACGAACATTCTTCAAAGGCATTTTGGGTTTATTGAAAATTATTTTATTTGAGCCTATTTGTATTCCTTTGGTACTAGGGTTTAAACAATCCCCATTTTCAAGTTTCATAAAATTTAAACATGATGCATGGATACTAATGCAAAGACAAGCAAGGCCTGAACTGGGGCTGTGACAACTCACCCCCACTAAACAAGAATCTCGCCCCGAGATTCAAGCGTAGGGTAAGATGAAGGGGAAACGCAAACTAACACAATCTTCACGATCCAGGTTGCACTTCAAATGAACGTTGATTCGATCACCATCATTGTCTCGATCTCTTGCTCCAGGAACTCCTACCAACATGACAACGAGAGGGAAAAGAAACTCTAGAAGGGTCGATCTTCTCGAAGACCAAACGACTTAGGATCAACTCACGAGGTGAGTCATAAAAATATCTCTCGAGCTGAGACACGAAGCACGCATCTAGAGGAATGGAGTGGAACAGACGACGGAGGTTCACTAGGTAGACAACAATTTCACACTTAAGAAGGTGGTGAATAGTTGTCAACGCAGCGAGGAGTTAAGTTGCCATGATACCATAACGAGACATCTTAGAGGAGGCAACTCATAGGATCATCCCTTAAGTGGCGAAAAGAATTACCTTTGATTCAAAGATCACTGAGGCTCTTTATACCAGCTTAAGGCAAATCATAATTGATCATTTGAAGGAGTCCGAAAGAATGACATACCCGGACTAGTATGGATGATGTGGACTACCTTGTTGAAGACAACACAAGGGATGATTTTGCTTATCATTGGAAATGGATGGGACCCAAGATAGGATGGCACAATGATAGTGCAAGTTGGGAACAAAATACAAGTGCTGGGAATGATTCAGGTAACTGGGGAGAAACTCAATAGCAAAGAGTGATTCCACTATTGGAATGGTTATAGCATAACCGGGGAAACTGAGAACAATCCCGGTTAGTAACTATGATAGCACCTAATGCTTGTGCGTGCTTTCAAGAGCTTGAGCATTTCCATATTCATCAAGGTTTTACCAATATCCGTGTCAGGGATCCTGGCAACACAACATACTACCATGACGAATACCGGTGAAGGATGCAGATACAAAGGAAGACAACACTTTCTCAGATTTCACCTTAGCGGGGCCAAGGAAACAAAATCTGGATGATCGACCGAGAGACATTTAGCACTCCGCTTCTAATGTTCTCCTTGATGTGCTAGTGTATCCCATTCATTGATATGGTCTGGTATCTAGAACATCAAGTAAAAGGTCGGACTTCGGAAGCTCAAGGATCCTTAAGGAATAATTACGGAGGTAAATCCTGCGAAATCCTTATGGGGAGGTGGCCAACTTCTTCAATCAAGATACTACAATAATAGGTCTTCCGGTGGGGTGTGTTGGCCACGACATCCACTTTACCGGTTATCGAGAGACCAATATTATAGTTCTTGGAAAATGTCCCAACCATCATATCTGCCTGAGATTCAGATCTGGCTGGTGTCAGGATATTCCAGACTCATCAAGTCTGGAAGGAAAAATGAAAGTTTGCAACACAAATCGACGAGATGACGTTGCGAGATTCTCGGGGGATGAACTACGATAGCAAGCTCCAAAACATGAGCTGGTTCTGCTACATACATGTGAACACGTTGTCCAAGACAAGCATGACCACATAGTAGTCTTACAATGAAACACTACCGAGTTCTGGTTGGGAACCATCATTGAGGTTAACAGAATCTTATACAAATCCGTCTGGTACCTTCAGGACTAGCACGTAGAACCTATTATCCTTGAATAAATCAATCAGTGGCTTGGTGTGCTAGGAATACATATAGAATAAAGATGATCAGTCTATCAGACCACAGAATACTTTGCATGTTTGCATGACTGGTTTGGAATGATTCCAAGGAAGCAACAACTTGCTTTCTCGAATTCACAGCGGCAACTTGCATCAAATGCACATGAATTAGAAAAAGTCACTTCTTACGTCCGAGCATATGCTTCATGGGCGAGTCATGAAGATAATGCTTATAAAAGTTTCCAATACTAGCTGGATGTTCAACACAAATCATGGAGAAGATAAGGATATTGTCGATGGGATCAACAACAATTCATCCAGATTCCCATGGAGATGGAATTCCATAACTATGTGAACAAGGTGATAGTATTGGTCAGACCCAAAAGACATAATGGTGTATGCTCGAGGAAAATCCACGAGTAAGACAACATTACGAACATCGTTGGTTTTGATTTAATTTGAGGATAGCCCATACTCAAATCAATGTTTTGGCAAGACAATAGCTCCAACAACTAGTCTCGAGGATCAATCGATGAAGATATCATCTTTCTTCAACACACACACAAAACGATATCCCTTAAAATGAACTAAGCCAGGCAAGCTTTTATCCTCCAACTCTCCAAGTTTTTGTTTGGCATAACCATCTAGCTCAGGGGTATCCAACACGGATTCTTGGGGAAGGAGTGGTTTATCGGAAACCAACTTGATCACGAACTCAACATAGCGGTCAGGTGACAACCTAGAAATACTTCCGAGAGGATAATCGGAAAATCACGAGCCACCTACTAAGCTCGAGAACAATCTTGCTTCTGAGGCAAGATGATGTGATCAATTAAGCAAGGGATTGAAATCCTAACTCATTGATCGAAGAGTGCACCAGAAATAAGGACTAGGTAGCACGATCTGTCTTAGAATGATGATTCAAGAACCAACACGCTAATAATGAAATTATTGTCCTTTAACTGCCAAGCAACGAGGTTGCTAGGAGTATTGATTTCACACATCACATTCCAATTGTCGGTATTCCGGTTACAATAACACGGGGACCGAGGAATGAAAAATGATGGCGAGAGTATCGCTACGTCAAGATTTCACAAGAGCCAGTGCAATTCTCATGAAAATCCTGACATAAAGACGGTAATACTTCAGGGTAGAACAGAATCAAAAGCTGGGTTGGCATTTTGATGTGCGGAGCACAAATATTTTGACCCAATCCTGGATATGGATGAGGTACTGGAGTTTGTTTCTCCTAGTCATCCTGAATAGAATGGCTTGACGGACCACAAGAATGATAAGCATCGATAACACGAATGCACAATTACTCCTAACTATCAATTGATAGATGGAGGTTAGAAAACAACTAGAGAGGGACAACTCAAAGGAACATATAACTTTCCGAGTTAAGGATGCATAAATTAATGTGTTGAACTAGGTTCAATAGGTTTCTTCCGGATAATCTATGCGGGGAAGGTAGGACTGGCAGGGTCACGATATAGAATGGAGAACTCTTCGAGAGTACTCTTGTTGTGATCTTTTGATCCAAAAAACTTCTACCATAAGTGGTTCATAGTATTTGGAAGAAGGAAATACCACGGACCTCGAGGATTAATGCAAAGGTTACTAATTTCCTAAAGGAACTAGCAAACACTATCAACATGAGGTAAGTGGGGTGAATCTCGGGTTCAAAACCCAGAAGTAGATTACCTACTAACTAAATGGCATCACGGGATGCTTTCGAGAATAAAGGCCAGAATCATCACATTGGGAACACATAACATGGCTATATTACTAGGTTTCTCCCTAAAACACCTAGGGTCATAATAATAGCTCCAACATATATGTCAAGGCAATAAATTACCTCAACGCACCGGTTAGTGTGCTTATTCTGACCATAAAGGACATCGGGAACGGAAAGAAAGGATTTGCAAATGCATCATACTATTTAGAAACCTGGGATGACTCGGACAGCATAACGGCTGTAAATGCTCAAAATGATTTGAGACATCCTGAGAATAGTGGCATGACCACTCAACATCACAATACCAACGTTCTGAGACCAGCTATGAACATACGGAAGTAGTAAAAACTGAACTGAGATTTGAAACTATCGATTCTATAAGTCTATGGATTAGTAACACGTCATCCTGATAGATAGATGAGAAGGCCTAGTTCTTAATCCCCGTAGAAGAGAAGAGGTTGACTCAGATCAGAAGGCCATGAGGTATAAGGAGTAAAAAGAGCCTTACGTTCCATCCCACAATCAATTCCCCTACATATAAGTAAAGCATTTCTAGACTCAACTTCGACCAGTTTGGCTTGGTAATCCTACAGGCAGTCAGGCTCTGATACCAAAGCTCTCAGGACCCCGACTCAATGCCACATAGATCTAGCATGTAACACCTCATCTCACTTTGTGGCCTCACGCACGGTATCCCCACGGGTGTCGCCTTACCTTTGCCCGGGACCGTTTGTGCCTTTTGGCACACGTATATGATAGTGTCGCTAGCATCCATATGATAAGGAGCCCGGGCTGACATGGCTAGTCGTAAACCCAAAGTGGCACAAACTTACAGGACAGCATCCATGACCCAAAGATCGAACGTGTCGGTCATCAACGAGTGAATCCGGGCTGTAGCACTGGGCCAGCAGGACTCCGGTAAACCGGGCTGTAGCGGGCTAACAGGACTCCGGTACTCAACGCGTGACATTTCCCCAAAGGGATAGACACGGGAACGAAGAAGGACACATGCCGGCCAGCCTAAGTGTTCCGGAGCAGTAGCAAGCTACCATGGCTCAGTGGAAACACTAGGAGACATTTCCCGGTAAGAGAGGCTACTAAATATAAACAACTAGATAGTCAGATCCCACACATACCAAGCATTTCAATAACATACACACAATATGCTCGATATGTACAAATACAACATGGCATCACAACATGACTCTACGACTCAAGTAATTACTCATTAGGCTCCGAGGAGCGAGATATTACAAACATGGGTCTCATGACCCAACATTCAGAGCATACAAATCAAGGCACATGCGGAAGCTAACATGTCTGAGTACAGACATCTACAAATGAAAAAGGCTGAGGAGCCTGACTAACTACCAGATCCTGATGGGGGCACAAGATCGTAGCTGAGGTAACAAGCTAAATGTCGAAGTCCACGCGGAATTACTAGCGAGACTGAAGTCTCTCTGCAAAAACATCAAATAGGCAAACGTGAGTACAAATGTACCCAGCAAGACTTACATCAGAACTAACTACATATGCATCATTATCAACAAAGGGGATGGTGGGGTTTAACTGCAGCAAGCCAGCTTTGACTCGGTGGCTATCCTAAACTACGACTGCAATTAACTCTTTTGAGGTGGCGCACACGAGTCCACATATTCACCAACTAATACACCACTATGGATCCGCTCCCATCTCCCTACGAGAACGCCATCCATAGCACTCATGCTTATCTTGCGTATTTTAAAGTATCCACTTCCACTTGTCTTTGAACTGTTATAGGCAACCCAGAAGTCCTTTACCGCGGACACGGCTATTCGAATAGATCATATTAACCCTGCAGGGGTGTACTTCTTCATACATGTTTCCACCACTTAGCGTCTGCACACGACATGTGCTCGGCAGACTTCAATCGAAAGCCGACGTGCGTGTAGACCACGACCTACCTAAACACTCAAGTCTCTAGTCCAGGTTTATCGCCTATTCGGGTTCCATCCATGAGGAGATCCGACCGGAGTTTCGCTCACAGCCCCAAACGATGTGTACAGGGTTCCGTGACAGCAAACGGGCGCCCGGTATACCCGGCCATGTGCCTACCACATCACAGCCCACCCCTCCGGTCAGCGCTGCGCATGGCCTCCAGCATACTACAAACACCAGAAACTACTTGCAACTCCTGGACAGAGGACTAGGGTGGTTAAGAAGGCGAGCGGGGTCATATTTCAGGGCCCAATGCATGGTAGTAGCTGAATCATGGATCGCAAACACAGAACTCAGTTCCTGAGGACGGCTTCAATGAGACAACCCACCATGTACTCCTACATGGCCTCTCACCAAAACCTTTACCAAATCGTGTTCACACACTTATCTCACACACAGTAGGACATGTTCACACACCTCTGATTCATCCTCGATGAATCAGACCTGACTCAACTCTAAGCAGTAGCAGGCATGACAAGAATGAGTAGGCACATCAGGGCTCAAACAACTCCTACTCATGCTAGTGGGTTTCATCTATTTACTGTGGCAATGATAGGTCATGCAGAGGATAAAGGGGTTCAGCTACCGCAGCAAGTAACATATGAATCGTTGTTGTCCTAATGCAGTAAAAGAGAGCAGGGAGAGAGAGTGGGATTGTATCGGAATGAACAAGGGGGTTTTGCTTGCCTGGCACTTCTGAAGCTATTATAGTTCTTCATCGATGTCATCAAACTCGTCGTCGAAACCACGTCTATCGAGAGGGGACAATTACCGGCAAACAAAGAGGGACACAATCAATGCAATGCAACAAATATGATGCATGATAATGTCATGGCAATATGCTGTTGATTGAGCTAATGCAACTAGCAACCATATTAAATGAAGTTGGTTTGAATCCAAGATTCAAATTCAAACTCCATATGTGGATATTTAAATGCCATTTATATGATTTGTGCTAAACAGCAGCTATAAGTTGTTCTAACATGCATGAAAATGGTGCAGATGGATAGATTGGATTTTTCTAATCATTTTTCATATATAATTTATTTCATTTGGAGTTACGGTTGAATTTCTATGAATTTTAGAAGTTTTGGTTATTTTCTAGAATTTCCTATATAAGAATAAATCCAGAAAATAAGTTACGGCGTCAGCATGACATAGGTGTGACGTCAGCAGGTCAACTGGGTCGGCCAGGTCAAACCTGACCTGTGGCACCCATACGTCAGTGTCTCAGGCTGGTCTGGGTGTATGACAGGTGGGACCGGTCAACGTTGACTTGACCAAGGTCAAAGCTGACACGTGGGGTCCACCAAAATTAGTACTAATCTTAACAGAAAATTAGACTAACCTAATCGGCACAGGGGCCCACATGGCAGTGGCCCTAAGGGTGTTAAGTAGGGTCATTAGTGCTAACTAACCGGCGCCACGTCAGCAAGTGACGCCGGCGACCACGGCAACGGCGGGACCTCGCCGGAGTTGCTCGGGACGGTGCTACAGACGGTGGTTTGCGACAGGGTTTGGCTCTACGGGGAGCTGGAGGAGTGGCGCATCTAACGGGGCAAGCGGGAGCAGCTAGGGTGGACCGAGCTCGTCGGAAGCGAGCTCGCGGCGGCGGCCGGAGTTCGGGCGAGACGCGAGCGAGAGCTAGGGGGCACAGGAAAGCGAGCTGGGGCGTGCTACGGGCTCGTAGTGAGGCATTGAGTGCAGCGGTGTGATCTACTGCGAGCTTCAGCAGCCGTAGCCACGGTGGCGACATGGCCGGCGGCGAAGAGCTCTCGGGCTCGGCGGAAACAGCAGCTAGAGAGGCCAAACGGCATGGGAAGAAGAGGGGAACGGGTCAGCGGCTCACCGCGAGTCCAACAAGCGCGAATCGAGCAACGGTGGCCTTCGGTGCAGAGGACGAAGATGGCGTGGAGGACGGCGTTGCAGGGCTTCCGGCAGGGTGTGGCTCGGTGAGGAGGAAGAGGAGGTCGAGGTGGAGCCTCTGGGCCGGTCAGAGAAGCGAGGGGGAGGCGGTGACTGCAGCTACGGCGAACGGCATCGGTGGCGACAGCAGCGCTCGGCTGTGGGGAGGACAGCGAGACAGAGGAGGAGGAAACACAGGGAGAGTGAGAGAGGTCCAGGGGGTGCGTGGCGTCTCCCTGAGGCGTCCGGGCGTCGAGGTGAAGCGACAAGCAGGAGGTGGCCGGGGCACACGCCCGGCGTCCTTCTGTCGCGAGGAAGACGACAGGGGGGGAGGCTAGTGGGCTGGGCTGGCCAGCTAGGTAAGTGGGCTTTGGTGGGTGCCAGGTAAGAGGCCCAGGTGGTTTTCTCTCTCTCTCTTTCTGCTAATTCTGTTTCTGCTTTTCTATTATTCTGTAGTCTTTAGGGTTTTATTTAAAATACGTAAACCGATCCAAAAATCATGAAACTAATCAATGCCACTGTTTGAAATATAACCAACATCAAACATTTTAGTTTATGATTATTTGAGCATTTAAACTATTTATTAGCATTTAAATGCCAAAATGCAAATACTTTATGATTTAATTCAAGAATCCAGAAATAACCTATAAATAGGTTCATCATTCTTTTGGCAGAGGTTTTCACATTTATCAGAAATCATGAACATTCTTCAAAGGCATTTTGGGTTCATTGAAAATGATTTTATTTGAGCCTATTTGCATTCATTTGGTGCTAGGGTTTAAAAAATCCCCATTTTCAAGTTTCATAAAATTTAAACATGATGCATGGATACTAATGCAAAGACAAGCAGGGCCTGAACTGGGGCTGTGACACACCGTGCGAGGCGACAGGCAAGGCGGCGAGCAGAATCTGCTTCAACACCGGGCCGGCGAGCCGCGGAACCAGGGCGCGACGGCGCTTTGACCCCTCCACCCCCCTCCACCTCACCTTCCTCGGGTGGCCGCTGTCTTCCTCAACTTCGGCCACCTCTATTGCTACTAAGCTGTCGCAGGGCCTCCTTGCGCCTCCCCGGTGAGCTCCGCCTTCTCTCCCCTCTTCCTTCTCGCGTGCCAAGAAATGCATAGCAAATATTTGCTTCACTTAGTCATTGATGGTCATTCAGTATGAAATTACAACCTGCAGGTATTGGTTGGAATGTGTAACTACAATTTACAGGGGAAATGTTTCCCGTTTGATAGCTCTGCATTTTCTAAGTATTTTGTGAATACTACAGTTTTTCTAAATACTATGGTTTTAATTACTTTGAGCTGTTTGGTCTCCACAAAAACTGTAATATTAATACTACAGATTCCTCAAAATGCAGTATTTTCTCTGTCAAAAAACTGTAATATTAATACTACAGTATTCCTAAAAATGCAGTATTTACTTTGAGCTTTGCATGGCCATTGGGTTTGGGTAACAGGGTAAGCAAGTAGAAGGCGGCAAGCTAGTTATTAGGTGCGTCAATATATACAACACTACCAAACAGCTCCAATGTATTCCCAATACTTCAAAATAATGTGGTATTTCAAAACGGTGGTATCTTACACCTACATGCTAAAATGTTGTAGTTTTCAATACTTTGGTTTTTTCAATACTTTACTATCAAACATAGCCAGAAGTTATGTGGTTGGAAAGATCATGTGTCATTAGAAACTTGGAAGCTAAAAACATTGTGATCCTCACCATAAGGATGATTATATCTTCCATGCCTGAATAGCTCTGCCTAAATAATAAATAGATAAAGGTAAAACTAAACCATGCTCAGCGATGAGTGATGTCAACTAACAACCAAAGCAAACTTGTTCATCATTACAAAAGCAAACTTGTTCAACAAAACAAAAGCAAACTTGTTCAACATAACAAAAGCAAACTTGTTCAACCACATAACTACAAACTGAGACACAGTAGTAGGGGTCATCCCAATACCACAAACAACTCAATATCCCCAGTAGTAGGGGTCATCCCAATGATCCTCCGCCTCTTGCAAGAGCTCCAAACCTTCTTTGGTGATTTCGATTTTCTTCCATGCCTCGTAGGTGACGTACGCATCTTTCACGGCGTACTCGATGAGGTTGTTTGGCGATGGGCTGTCCCCCATAGTAGGTGGTCCGATTTCTGTCGATCTTCCGCTTCATTTCCTTGTAGGATGGGTGGATGAGGCTGCTGCAAACTCAGCCAAAGACGCCACTTCTTTCCATTGTTTGGAACTCTCCATTTGCGCTGCAAGTCGACGTAATTGTCGGGGTTGATCTCTAAACTAGACAACTTCAGCTTCTCCTTGTCGCCTCCAATGCAGAAGCCAACAAAGGTGTACAGCTTCTTCTCCTGCAGGAGCGGGCGGAGTTCCTTGGGCCTGCATCAAATTAATCTGGTGCATCAAATTCATCTACTACAAAAACTTCAGAAACTACAGAATTAAAATGGGTTCAGTTGAAGCAAAATTCAGTTAAAATAGCATCTTCAGTTCTGACCAAAATTCAGTTAAAACAGTATGATCACAACAACTACTAAATGATCACAACAACTACAAGACAACATTCTGTATGATCAAAACAGCAAGCATAACATCTCAATGATGTATTTTTTTTGCAATCTTTTGCATTACAAGACAACATTCATAACAACTACTAAGGCTGTGTTTGATAGCAAAGTATTATATAAACCAAAGTATCAAAAACTATAGTAATTTTGCATGTAGGTGTGAGATACCATAGTTTTATCAAAACAGAGTATTTTGGAGTATTCACAATACATAGAACCTGTTTGGCTGTTGCCGCATAACGCTATAAATTTTGCTGTTTAGCCGTTGCATTTAAGCACACTGCAGGTCTGTTTTTTAAAAGAGGTATGGGGTTCTTTTTTTTATGCAGAGAAAAAACTGTAGTTTGCCCAATACTACAATATTAAAAGCACAGTTGTTAGGGGCAACCAAACAGCTCATTGTAAATAAAATTATGATAATCTCAAAATCTTTAGTATTCTCAAAATACTTAGAAAATACTTTGCTATCAAACAGGGCCTAAATGATCACAAAAACTTCTAGACAACATTCTGTATGATCACCAAAAAACTACTAATTAAACAGAAACTTCATAACTTTAGAACTAGTATTGCATCTACTTCAGAACTTCATAACTATTGCATCTACTTTAGAAACTACTAATTAGACAGAAACTTCAGAACTGGATGTTTCTACCATTTGGTTGCCGCGGTGATGTGGTATGCCAGGACGAGATCCTCCACGCATAACTGTAGAACTACAGCAATTTGCGGAGGTTTGTCTTCCCTGGTATACTCGACATCAACGCCGATATTCCGATGAAGCATGCCGCCGAGCCTCCTCCTCATCTTGCGGATCATCTTGTCGGCTTCGTCTGGATTGCTGGTGCATACGACATCCAGCGGCTCCTTCAGGTGGATATCAACCTTGAGCGGCACGGTGTAGTCCTCGCTTCGCCGGGGACCGTAACGTCGCTGTAAATCCACCACGCCTCCTTGCCGACGCCTCACCATGGTGATGCTTGGCGAGACGGAGGAGTTGCTCCATGATGCCTCCGCCATTCTCTTGGCGACGGAGGAGTTGCTCCACGATTCCTCCGCCATTGCCCTCCTGGCCAGCGATGGTGGAGGTAGAGGGCAGTTGCTTGATGCTGGAGGCAGAGGGGGGTAGAGGGAGGAAGATGGAGCGGCAATGGAATGAGGAGGGAGGCAGAGGGAGGAAGATGGAGCGGCAATGGAATGAGGAGGGAGGCAGAGGGAGGAAGATGGAGCGGCAATGGAATAGGAGGGGAGTTACCTGGACGTGGGAAGAAAACCCCCTCTGCGTCATGGGGAGTTGCCAGTGGAGGGGATACGTGGGGAGTTGCCTTGAAAACTCAGGCGTCCTGCCCTTTGGAGGGGAGACGTGGGCCCTCGAAAACTCTAGAGGGGAGACGTGGGCCCTCCTATTTCTGAAACGTCCAGGAGGGGAGACATGGTAAAATTCAGTTATATCTGACGAAACTGACAGAGACTGAAAACTACACCTATATATGACGAAACTGAAGGTGTTCTTCAGCAGCTGATTAAAATTCAGTTAACAACAACATTAGTAAAATTCAGTATGTATGTATGTATGCATTGTTTTTATGCATTGTATTTTTATTTCCCTTGGAAAGTAAACGTCTAGTATGTATGTATGTATGCATTGTATTTATGCATTGTATTTAACATCAGTAAAATTCAGTTAACAACAACATCAGTAAAATTCAGTTAACAACAACACCTATAGCTGATTAAGTATGTATGTATGCATTGTATTTTTATTTCCTTTGGAAAGTAAAGTTTATTTCTGGCTGGCTGGCATGATGGCTCATGGATCCCTCAATTGCAGCTACAGCTTGAGCTCAATCTGATCTCATCTGAAATGAATCTATAAATACAGAGTGTAGTTAGTTCTGAGTAGCGAAATAGTTCTTTGGATGCGATTACTTGCATGGGCCCGGCTGATGAAGAAAAACTTTATATATATTCATATTGATGTTGACTCTATAAATCATACTTATTGGACATGTTTTATGTGTTGATCCATCAATTGATCACATTGAGAAAGACCATCGTGTCTCCGACCATTTTGAAGAGGTCATGTCTCCGACCATCGTGTCGTGATGAATTTGCAGGTACCTCGAGAGGCCCTTGAGTTTGTCGGAATGTTGATTAACTTCCGCTCCGGCAAATTCGGGTACTCCATATGTCCTATTTTCAGCAAAGGTCATGCTGAAATGTTCCGTGAATTTTAGCATGACTTTGCTAAAAATAGGACATATGGGGTACTTGTGACTAATGCATGGGCCGGGGTATCTTAGTACTTAGTTAAGTAGGATCAACTGCCCCGCCATTCTTGCTGCATTAAACCATAGGTGGAAATAGAGCCAAGTGATTAGGCCCAACTTAGAATTCTCCTTAGCATCGATAAACCCTAGATGATAAACCCAACATAGGTGGCAATAGAGCCAAGTGATTAGTGCCAAGTGATTAGGCCCAACCTAGGGTGCCTCGGCATCGATAAGCCCTAAATGATGAAAACATAACTTGGCTTCCCCGGATGCCTCAGTGTTGATGAGAACCTAAATGATGTACGCTTAGGCTTTTAGGGTGCCTCGGCGTCGACAAACCCTAAATGATGAAAGCTTAGGCTTTTAGGGTGCCTCAGTGTCGACAAACCCTAAACGATGAGACCATGATCTTGTTCCTTGACAATAACCAACTTTTTGACCAAACTTTTTTCCTATTTAGAGCGAAACATGGCCCACAACGATGAGGCCGGTGGTTCGGGCGGCAAGCAATTCTGGGAGCTGTCCCAGGAGATGGAGGAACAACCTCACCGCTATGAGGACACCGCGGAAGACACTGATCCTGATTACACAACCCCTAGTGGCGTCGAGGATGACACCACTGATGGTGCCGCCGAGGATGCCACCACTGATGATGGCGGCGCACACATAGATGGAAGCCAATCGAAGAAGTAAAGGAACGACCAGCGCCCGAATGCGCTCCGCACCGTCTGCGTTGGAGGAACTGGATGAGGACCAGTTTGATCGTGATGATGCTCATCGTGATGACCACAACTCTCTTTTATGTGATGGTAGTTTAGATGATCGATATCGACTTGTAATGTGAAGACAAACTCGATACTCGCGGTCTTGAGACTTGTAATGTTTTATCTTTGTTCGGTCTTTTGAATTCGGAGACTAATATGATGAATTGTATTCGGAGACTAATCTTCTATTGTATTCGATGAATCTGATGTTGCTGTGTGCTGCTGTCTATATTTTGTCAAATAATATATTTTGTAACCTGTGCAAAAATCAGAAAAGAAAAAAAAACAAATATTCATACTAATGGAGCATCAAGGAAGAGTGCACCATTAGTTTGCCAAAGGATACTAATGGTGCATCAAGGCATAGTGCTCCATTAGTGTGACAAAGCACATGGTTACATATGGCCCCACGGGAGGCATACTAATGGCGCATGGAGTTACATACTAATGGCGCACTGCCAGGTGCGCCATTAGTCACTACAAGAAATATGTCAACTTATGACCTTCTGTCAGTGACCCTGGAAGAATTGGTCATAGATTTATGACCATTTGAGACCAATTGGTCAAAAGCTGTTCGAGGGGCTCCAAACCCTAAACCATTGCGACCATTTTGGTCAGAAAGGTCATAATTTCCTTACATGAAATGGTCATAAAGCTAACAGCTAGTCCGCTGCCTTATTTCTAGTTGTTAACGACCAATATAGATGGTCATAGCCTTGTAAATTGTGGTGGGTTGCTATGACTAGGCGCCACCTCATCGGTTTGCCTATGTGTCATGTCCATGTGGCAGTTTTGCCCTAGGTTGTGAAGCAACCTATATTTCTGTCATTCCCAAAATTCCCAAAAAAATCTCATAAATTCTTTGGGTCATATCTTCGTCAAATATGTAAAAACCTTCCTTGCCTAGTTCAAAAATAATTCAAAAATATTCATTTTCCTATTCATTGAGTAATAGTTTGTGAAGGAAGTACTACCTCGGCATGTCCAAATAGTATCCATTTTCTACAGTGCTTTCCTATGCCCAAATAACCATCCTCCACCAAATGCCAGCTCAATCCATTCATTATTTTGAGCCGAGCTTCAACATTCAGATTTATGTCCAAAGTGGTGGTTTGCAAAGCAAGTACCACCTAGGCTCCTCCTTTTGAGCTGAAAATTTGTGAAAACGGTCTTCTTTGTAACTGATCATCCTCAGCCAAAACTCACGCCCATTAGCCATGTACATTTCCCGTACCACTAATCAAACACTTGGCTGCTAATTCATGTTTGAGCATCGATTGGTCTCCTCGTGAGAATCTTATGTTGTAATTTTCTCCCTAGCACCAACCTGGGGAGTTCCCAACCCACTAGACATGCCTAGCCCGCCCAGAACACAAGGCAACGCCACGGTCACGCGGTGACCACGCCGGCCAGGCATGCGAGTTCTGGCAGCTCTAGAGTTGGCGCCCTCGGCCACCGCCCAAACCTCGACGACGCCACCAAACCATGTATTTATGATTAAATAGGTCCTTATGTAACTAGAAATGATTTTTGTAAAAAATAAATAGCAAACTATGAGGCAGCTGCAGTTCAAATTTGACCCGCTTCCAGCTGAATCGGCAGAAATTTGTCTTTTTCACGAGAGGTGGATCAGAAATTTTTACACCAGACCATTTTGTCAATTGTGCATTACATATGGCCTAGTATTTTATAAAAATGATTTGGTCCAATTTTGCAACAATTATTTGGTAGTTCCTTCACAAAAAACCTCCTTTCGCACTTTCGAAAAATGGAAAATGGTTTTTTCGTCCAACTAAAATGAAAACTTCCTTAGGCAACATTTTTTGCTATTCCAATATGCACCCTTGTGCACAATATGAGATCATTTGAACAAACTATGCCATGAATGTGGCCATAAGATTGATCATTTGGCTTGAAAGCCATGAATCTTCACACTTGATAGCTCATTTCTGACAACACTTTTTTAAAATAATTACCGTATTACAAGTTATTATTAAATAGATACTTATCTACCTACAAATGATTTTTGTAAAAAATAAAGATCAAACTATGAGGCAGGTACAGTTCAAATTTGACTCGTTTCCACCTGAATCGACGACAATTTGTCTTTTTCATCAGAGGTGGATCAAAAAGTTTTGCACCCAACCATTTTGTCATTGTGCATTAAATTTGTCCTAGTATTTTATAAAATTGATTTGGTACAATTTTGCAACAATTATTTGGGAGGTCCTTCACAAAAAAACCTCCTTTTGGGCACTCGGAAAATGAAAATTGGTTTTTTCGTCGAAAGAAAATGAAAACTTACTTAGGCAACATTGGTTGCCATTCCAATATGCACCCTTGTGCACAATATGAGATCATTTGAACAAACTGTGCCATGAATGTGGCCATAAGATTGATCATTTGGCTTGAAAGCCGTGAATCTTCACACTTGATAGCTCATTTCTGAGAACACTTTTTTAAAATAATTACCGTATTACAAGTTTATTATTTTTCCTGGAAACTTGGTCACATATAATGACACAATGCGAAGGTTTTCCAATTTTTTGAGTTTTTTTGAATTTTTTATGCCCGTTTCAAAATGTGGTCAAAACGGCGGGCTTGACCGTTCCTAGCTAGTTGTTGAATCTTGGAAAACTTTTGATGTTTCTCTAATTAAATAGATACTTACGTACCTAGAAATGATTTTTGGAAAAAATAAATAGCAAACTATGAGGCAGCTGCAGCTCAAATTTGACCCGCTTCCAGCTGAATCGGCGGGAATTTGTCTTTTTCACCAGAGGTGGATCAAAAATTTTGACAACCAACCATTTTGTCAATTGTGCATTGAATATGTACTAATATTTTATAAAAATGATTTGGTACAATTTTGCAACAAATATATGGTAGGTCCTTCACAAATAAACCTCATTTTGGGAACTCGAAAAATGGAAAATGAATTTTCCGTGCAAAGAAAATGAAAACTCCCTTTGGCAACATTGTTTGGAATTCCAAGATGAACCCTTGTGCACAGTATGAGATCAGTTGAACAAACTATGCCATGAATGACCATGAGATTGAGCGTTTGGGTTGAAATCCATGAATCTTCACACATGATAGCTCATTTATGAGAACACTTTTCTAAAATAATTTCTGTATTACAAGTTTATTATTTTCCCTGGAAACTTGGTCACATATAATGACACAATGCGAAGGTTTTCCAATTTTTTGATTTTTTTTGAATTTTTTATGCCCGTCTCAAAATGCGGTCAAAACGGCAGGCTTGACCGTTCCTAGCTAGTGGTTGAATCTTGGAATTTTTTTGGTGTTTCTCTGATCAAATAGGTACTTATGTACCTAGAAATGATTTTTGGAAAATAAATAGCAAACTATGAGTCAGCTGTAGTTCAAATTTGACCCGCTTCCAGCTGAATCAGTGGAAATTTGTCTTTTTCACGAGAGGTGGATTAAAAGTTTTGACACCCAACCATTTGGTCTTTCGTACATTAAATACGATCTAGTATTTTAGAAAAATTATTTGGTACAATTTGGCAACAAATATTTGGTATGTTCTTCACAAAAAAACTCATTTTGAGCACTCAAAAAATGAAAAATGAATTTTCGTGCAAAGAAAATGAAAAGTTCCTTATTACTATTTTTCTTCTAAAAACTAGGTCACATTTGATGACATGATGAGAAGGTTTTCATTTGTTTCATTTTTTCCAATGTATCAGGTCAAGTAAATAGCTAAGATGATCCAACATCTTATTTTTAAATTTATCACGACCAATTCAATTGATCATAATATTGTATTGCGTTCTGATTGGTCCGTGGACAAGGCACACGGATCATGCACAAAACACCATTGGATCTTCCCGGATCCAACGGTAGCCGTCGCTCCTCGCCTCCCCCACCAACCCCACCTGAGGCGAAACCCTAGCTGGCATCTTCCATCCACCCCCCCCCCCCCACCCCCCACCGCCTCCTTTCTTTCTTTCTTTCTTTCTTTCTTCCTCTCCCTCTCCCGATCTGCACCCCTCGTCCCCCTCAGAACCCACCAGCCGGCGGCGACCTCCCCGCATCCATGGCCTCCCCGCGCCCATCCTCGCCGCATCGCCACCCCGACCCCTCCCTTCCCCACCGCATCGCCACCCCCAAGCCACCTCCCTTCCCTAACCCTACACCCGTACCTCAACCTGTACCACTCGTCGCCTCCTCCACTTCCAGATCTCCGCCGCCAACCTCCTTCCCACCCCCTCCCCGCACCCGCAGCGGCTCCCACCCTCCCTGCACCCGCGCACGCCGCCGTTGGCTCCTCCACCTCCAGGCGACGCCGAGCCCGCGGTCTCCCTCCCTAAGATCGCGCCGGAGCCCGCGGTCCTCCTCCACCTACAGCTCGTCTCCTCTCCGGTCGCGCCGCCGACCTGTTCGTGGTCGGGCTTCGGCGAGCTGAGCAGCAGAGCACCGATGGCTCCTCCTCTCCCCCTGCAGCCGCCTGCCGCGCCAACCTCCCTCCCTCCCTCCTCGCCAACGAAACCCTAGCCAGCAGCCATGGCTAGGGATTGTGCAGTTTCTCCCCATCCGATCTGGCGAGTGTCCCTCCTCCTCCCCCGCTCCTTGAACCTTAGCCACTCCAAACCCCTGACCCCTTCTTGTCTCGTCTCTGTAGGTAGACCGCGCCGGCAAGCGACCAGGACGATGCCCAGAGAGGAGAGGAGGGCCTTCTCCTCACCATGTAGCCGCCGACCTTGTCCTGCTCGACGAGGAGGAGCAGGAGGGGCGCACCCAGCCACCACAGTCGCCTCCGTCAAGGGCTTCTTCCACCTAGACCTCTAAATCCACGGCGCCATCGTCCAGCCACCCAAGGTGAAGGTGCCCCTCCTTGTTTCATTCGATCTAGCAGCCATGGATTTGGGTTCCTCAAGGCTGCCTAATTACTATACCAAAGTAGACCATCTCCTGCACATGTACCTACATACCAGAGTAGACCATCTATATAGTCTCTAGCCATGTTGATAATAATTTTTTTAAGAAGAAATCAAGTCAGATTATATACGTACAATTATTATGCGCATCTGAATGTTGTTTTCTCGTTGACGCCGGGTGTTTGTGTCTATGTGTGCAGGCGCAGTACCTGATGCTACTGTGCTCGTTCAGTGCCCTTTTCCTCAAGCTACAGCCGCCAACCTTGTCCTGCTCGAGGAGCGGCAGGGGTGCACCCAGCCACCAAGCTCAAGGTCGCCGCCGTCAAGGGACGACCCACAACGGTAGGTAGCATCTCCCTCCCCCTCTCATCTTCCTCTGCTCACTACTCCTGCTAAGTAGATGTTTCAGATCTAAGTTCAGAGCCTGGGTGCTTTGTGCTTTGTGCTATTTTCATATCTAAGTTAGTATCCTTCAGATTCAGAGCAGGCTGCTCTTGGTTAAGTGTGTCCTGTCAAGATTTTTCTGTCAGGTTACTAGCAGTGTAGTCCATTACACTCTCAACGTCTTCTCCCCAGCTGAAATGCATTTACATCCCATGCATTAGTTTTATTTCCTCGGCAAATGTATTATGTGTTCGCAACTTGAAAACAGCATGACAAATTGCAAGTATATGACATGATGCACACAACCACAAATCTCCTCTGTGTAATGGAAACTGTCAGACTAAATAGATCATGTTCAGTGTTTCTTGTGTGTATTTTCTACACACACACACATGGTCCTTCCTTTTAAATCTCCTCTGCTGCTTACTGACATAGTACTACGCACGTACATTAGTTGAGTAGTTTCAGACCTACAAGACACACAAATGGAATGAATTGATGTGTTTATATGCCATGGAATTTACTTTACTTAAAGATGTTACTATTGTGTTAAATTTAACATTCTAATATATTTTGCTGCTAGTGTCCATTTAGCAGTTTTTTCATCATGTTTCTACCAAGATGCTTCAGCCATTTGTTTGTTTTCCTGCAGCAAAGTGCGGCTGCACGACCAAGGCTGCTATTCTGCCTTGATGTGCACACAAAGAGTTCCTGGACCTGACTTGAAGCAAGGATACCTGTGGATGCAAGCCAACAATATCTGAAGACAGGTGCTGCTTGTCTATGTTCTCAGCATAGCTATAGGCTGCCATGTCTTTTTCACTTTCCTTTTCGCTTTGTGTAATGCTAACTTGACGGTCAGCCTATAGTTATGCGAAGAACATCGGCAAGCAGCACCTGTCTTCAGACATACACTGCCATGTCTTGTTCCATTAATCACCTAGTGCTCCTGTTAGTGACATTCATCTAGTATTTTATTTCGCAAAGCATGCAATGGTTTGGAGTAATTGATCATGGCCTGATGGAACCTACATGTCGTTACTACAATAGCTAGAAGCAATCCATTTTATTAAAAGCATTCTGGTTAGCATTTGGTCATGGCATCACCTTGCTGTTCTATTTGTTTTAAATCTGGTTACAAGTTTACAATTTTACAAAACCATTATCTTACATTTTTGGCATTGAGCATTGGTGGATCTCAACAGCTATATGATGAATACACATCATGATATATACTTGATGAATCTGCCTGCTACATCTCAACTTGTGTATCTGTTTTGGTATCTCTTGCACCGTGTATCTGTTTTCTTGTATGAGTGGGTATCTCATTTTAACTAGTTGGAGAACAAAAAGCATGGTACTAGCTAGCTCAATTTATGTTATCGTATTAAATAAATGTCATTTTCTTGAATCGTCTGTTCATAATATATTTTCATGTCAAGTTTCGCCAGCGCGAGGCAAGCGACCGAGGTGGCTGTTGCTGTGACCGAAGATCAGAAGAAGCTTGGAGATGTCCACAATAGTTTTGGTGCCTCTGTATTTGTTTCTGATTGTATGTACACTTGATGGATCATGCAGATGTGCTGTTCTGAGTTTCATAGAGTGATTTTTGGATTTGATCATTTAATTGTGAGAATTATTTATTGTTTGCTGTTGAAATGTGTAAAATTGAAATCTGTGAATGAAAAAGGCTGAATGTTCGTCTATTGGATCGAATAATATTTGGGCTCTAAAAAGGCTATGGCCCAAACTATAGTGGACTGGAATATTGTGCATTTATGAAAAACAAAAACAAAAGGCTGAATGAAACGGAATGCAAAATGGCCTAAGCCCAGAAAATAAAAAGGCCGAATTGTAGGGCTTGGCCCATGAACCTGACCAAAAATTGTCAGAAAATATACAGTAAAAAGGCCGAATTATTGGGCTCGGCCCATGTAGAAAATCGAATTGGACCGAGCTGAATCTTGTGCCACATCAGCTTGCCACGCTGGATGCCTACATGGCCTGGGGGAGGTTGCTAGTGACCAAAACGCCACAGTAGGAATATTTTGGTCGTAAACGACTTTGACCATTCCAGAAGAAAGGTCGCTATAGTCGATTCTGACGGCCACTGACCTTTTTTTTGGTCACAAAAAGGTCATAAATGGAAATTTGTGACCTTTCGGTGACCAATAGTGGTGGTCATAAGTTGACATATTTCTTGTAGTGAGTATACCAGATACTAATGGCGCACCAGTGGTGCGCCATTAGTAAAAAAAATCTAATGGCGTGCTACTAATGGCGCACCGGTAGTGCGCCATTAGTAGGCAAAACCGGTGCGCCATTAGTAGGCCTTTTCCTAGTAGTGTAGGGAGATCCCCTTGAGATTGTGAGGGGACTATATGGGTGGGAGATCGAGGGAGGTGCGTGCGCGATAGAAAGATGTCCCGAGAGAAATCGAGATAGGCCATGCACATGTTTGTGACGGAGACTAAGATTAGCTAGTCATATACATGTAGGGGGGACTGCATGTGCCTACAATTGAGTGTGAGACCATCATAGTTGGCTAGCTAGGCATGAGATTGTGTGCGTGTGCGTGTGAGATGGAGAGAGAACGAGGGAGAGAGATAGATTTTTAGATAGGCCTATCGAGTGCGAGTGAGATATGCATGTGTATGTGTGACCCAGGTAGATTGAGAGTTTGAGAGAGAGGGGGAAGAGGTCCGAGACGATAGAGTGGTGCGTGAGAGAGTTACGGGCAATGAGCCAAGGAATTTGTGTGCGTACGATGAGTGCACCCAAGATATCTAGCCTGGACTAGCTAGTGTATCATACATAGTGTGCGAGAGAGACCTATAGATGGAGTATATATGCATGCGAACTAGAAAGACCCCTACCCCCCCCCCCCCCACACACACAAAAAAAGAGAGAGAGAGAGATGGAGAGAAAGGGAGAGGGACCAACAAGGTTTTTGTGTCGACGCGCATGCATGAATTGAAGATTGTCGAGAGAGAGAGAGAGAGAGAGAGAGAGAGAGAGAGAGAGAGAGAGAGAGAGAGAGAGAGAGAGAGAGAGAGAGAGGGATAGAGATATACCATCCGCTCGATAATGTAGTGCATGTAAATTTTTTAGAAGTCAAACTTTGGAAACATTGATCAGGTTTACGCAAATGTTATTTATATCTACAATACCAAGGATACATCATACAAAACTACATCTCATGGTGAATCTAATGGTATATGTTTGCCCTTCTAGATGTAATTGTTTTTCTCCACGTACATGGTCAAACTTTGTGATGTTTGACTTTTCAATAAATCTATATGCTATGGACCGAGGAGAGTGCCTAAGTCGAGACAGATCAAGTGCGTGTGAAGGAGAATGAGTAAGTATGCAAAAAGAGTATGTGTGTGAAAGAGAAAGTGACAACAAACGATAAATTAGAGAGAGATTGTGTTTTTTTGTTTCTTATGCGAACATATCACGCATGCATCTCCGAGATAGAAAAGCGAGGCGAGGAGATAGACAAAGATAGCTAGTGTGTGATAGTTTGCAACGGAGAGAGACACCCCTGTAGCACATGTCCAATAGAGCTCTGGCCAACAAGTAACAAAGGTCGAGAGGGACACATGGAGGACATGGACGCATGGGGAGGGAGAGAGGGTATGTTTGTGATAGAGAGATCCCCTCAAGATCGTGAGGTGACTATATGGGTGGGAGATCGAGGAAGGTGTGTGTGCGATAGAAAGATGCCCCGAGAGAAATCGAGATAGACCATGCACATGTTTGTGATGGAGACTACGATTAGCTAGTCATATACATATAGGGGGGACTGCATGTGCCTACAATTGAGTGAGAGACCATCATACTTGGCTAGCTAGGCATGAGATTGTGTGTGTGTGCGTGTGAGATGGAGAGAGAATGAGGGAGAGAGATAGATTTTTAGATGGGCCTATCGAAAGTAGTGAGATATGCATGTGTATGTGTGACCCAGGTAGATGGACAGTTTGAGAGAGAGGGGGAAGTGCTCCGAGATGACAGAGTGGTGTGTGGGAGAGTTACGTCAATGAGCCAAGGAATTTGTGTGCGTCAGATGAGTGTACCCAAGATATCAAGCTTGGACTAGCTAGAGTATCATACATAGTGTGCGAGAGAGACCTATAGATGGAGTATATATGCATGCGAACTAGAAAGACCCCTCCCCCCCACACACACAAAAGGAGAGAGAGAGAGAGATGGAGAGAAAGGGAGAGGGACAAACAAGGTTTTTGTGTCGGATGCGTGCGACAGAATTGAAGATTGCCGGTGAGAGAGGGAGAGAGAGGGAAAGAGATATTCCATCCGCTCGATAATGTAGTGCATGTAAATTTTTAGAAGTCAAACTTTGGAAACATTGATCAGGTTCACGCAAATGTTATTTATATCTACAATACCAAAGATACATCATACAAAAGTACATCTCATGGTGAATCTAATGGTATATGTTTGCCTTTCTAGATGTAATTGTTTTTCTCCATGTACATGATGAAACTTTGTGATGTTTGACTTTTCAATAAATCCATATGCTATGGACCGAGGAGAGTGCCCAAGTCGAGACAGATCAAGTGCGTGTGAAGGAGAATGAGTAAGTCTGCAAAAGAGTATGTGTGAGAGAGAAAGTGACAACAAACGAGAGAGAGAGTGTGTTTTCTCGTTTCTTATGTGAACATATCACGCATGCATCTCCGAGATAGAAAACCTAGGCGAGGAGATACATGAAGATAGCTAGTGTGTGATTGTTTGCAGCGGAGAGAGACACCCACAGCACATGTCCAATAGAGGTCTGCCAACAAGGAACAAAGGTCGAGAGGGACACATGGAGGACATGGGCGTATGGGGAGGGAGAGAGGTGTGTTTGTGATAGAGATCCCTTGAGATTGTGATGGGACTATATGGGTGGGAGATCGAGGGAGGTGCGTGCACGATAGAAAGATGCCCTGAGAGAAATCGAGATAGTCCATGCACATGTTTGTGATGGAGACTAAGATTAGCTGGTCATATACATGTAGGGGGGACTGCATGTGCCTACAATTGAGTGAGAGACCATCATACTTGGCTAGCTAGTCATGAGATTGTGTGTGTGTGCGTGTGAGATGGAGAGAGAATGAGGAGAGAGATAGATTTTAGATGGGCCTATCGTGCAGTGAGATATGCATGTGTATGTGTGACCAAGGTAGATGGACAGTTTGAGAGAGAGGGGGAAGTGCTCCGAGATGACAGAGTGGTGTGTGGGAGAGTTACGTCAATGAGCCAAGGAATTTGTGTGCGTCAGATGAGTGTACCCAAGATATCAAGCTTGGACTAGCTAGAGTATCATACATAGTGTGTAGAGAGACCTATAGATGGAGTATATATGCATGCGAACTAGAAAGACCCTTCCCCCCCACACACACAAAAGGAGAGAGAGAGAGAGATGGAGAGAAAGGGAGAGGGACAAACAAGGTTTTTGTGTCGGATGCGTGCGACAGAATTGAAGATTGCGGTGAGAGAGAGAGAGAGAGGAGAGAGATATATCCATCCGCTCGATAATGTAGTGCATGTAAATTTTTAGAAGTCAAACTTTGGAAACATTGATCAGGTTCACGCAAATGTTATTTATATCTACAATACCAAAGATACATCATACAAAAGTACATCTCATGGTGAATCTAATGGTATATGTTTGCCTTTCTAGATGTAATTGTTTTTCTCCATGTACATGATGAAACTTTGTGATGTTTGACTTTTCAATAAATCCATATGCTATGGACCGAGGAGAGTGCCCAAGTCGAGACAGATCAAGTGCGTGTGAAGGAGAATGAGTAAGTCTCCAAAAAGAGTATGTGTGTGAGAGAGAAAGTGACAACAAACGAGAGAGAGAGTGTGTTTTCTCGTTTCTTATGTGAACATATCACGCATGCATCTCCGAGATAGAAAACCTAGGCGAGGAGATACATGAAGATAGCTAGTGTGTGATTGTTTGCAACGGAGAGAGACACCCTGTAGCACATGTCCAATAGAGCTCGGCCAACAAGGAACAAAGGTCGAGAGGGACACATGGAGGACATGGACGCATGGGGAGGGAGAGAGGGTGTGTTTGTGATAGAGATCCCTCGAGATTGTGATGGGACTATATGGGTGGGAGATCGAGGGAGGTGCGTGCACGATAGAAAGATGCCCTGAGAGAAATCGAGATAGTCCATGCACATGTTTGTGATGGAGACTAAGATTAGCTGGTCATATACATGTAGGGGGGACTGCATGTGCCTACAATTGAGTGAGAGACCATCATACTTGGCTAGCTAGGCATGAGATTGTGTGTGTGTGCGTGTGAGATGGAGAGAGAATGAGGGAGAGAGATAGATTTTTAGATGGGCCTATCGAGTGCGAGTGAGATATGCATGTGTATGTGTGACCCAGGTAGATGGACAGTTTGAGAGAGAGGGGGAAGTGCTCCGAGATGACAGAGTGGTGTGTGGGAGAGTTACGTCAATGAGCCAAGGAATTTGTGTGCGTCAGATGAGTGTACCCAAGATATCAAGCTTGGACTAGCTAGAGTATCATACATAGTGTGCGAGAGAGACCTATAGATGGAGTATATATGCATGCGAACTAGAAAGACCCCTCCCCCCCACACACAAAAAGGAGAGAGAGAGAGAGATGGAGAGAAAGGGAGAGGGACAAACAAGGTTTTTGTGTCGGATCGTGCGGCATGTAATTGAAGATTGCGGTGAGAGAGGGAGAGAGAGGAAAGAGATATTCCATCCGCTCGATAATGTAGTGCATGTAAATTTTTAGAAGTCAAACTTTGGAAACATTGATCAGGTTCACGCAAATGTTATTTATATCTACAATACCAAAGATACATCATACAAAAGTACATCTCATGGTGAATCTAATGGTATATGTTTGCCTTTCTAGATGTAATTGTTTTTCTCCATGTACATGATGAAACTTTGTGATGTTTGACTTTTCAATAAATCCATATGCTATGGACCGAGGAGAGTGCCCAAGTCGAGACAGATCAAGTGCGTGTGAAGGAGAATGAGTAAGTCTGCAAAAGAGTATGTGTGTGAGAGAAAGTGACAACAAACGAGAGAGAGAGTGTGTTTTCTCGTTTCTTATGTGAACATATCACGCATGCATCTCCGAGATAGAAAACCTAGGCGAGGAGATACATGAAGATAGCTAGTGTGTGATTGTTTGCAGCGGAGAGAGACACCCAGTAGCACATGTCCAATAGAGGTCTGGCCAACAAGGAACAAAGGTCGAGAGGGACACATGGAGGACATGGACGTATGGGGAGGGAGAGAGGGTGTGTTTGTGATAGAGATCCCTCGAGATTGTGATGGGACTATATGGGTGGGAGATCGAGGAGGTGCGTGCACGATAGAAAGATGCCCCGAGAGAAATCGAGATAGTCCATGCACATGTTTGTGATGGAGACTAAGATTAGCTGGTCATATACATGTAGGGGGACTGCATGTGCCTACAATTGAGTGAGAGACCATCATACTTGGCTAGCTAGGCATGAGATTGTGTGTGTGTGCTTGTGAGATGGAGAGAGAATGAGGGAGAGAGATAGATTTTAGATGGGCCTATCAAGTGCGAGTGAGATATGCATGTGTATGTGTGACCAGTAGATGGAGAGTTTGAGAGAGAGGGGAAGAGGTCCGAGATGACAGAGTGGTGCGTGAGAGTTACGGGTAATGAGCCAAGGAATTTGTGTGCATCCGATGAGTGCACCCAAGATATCTAGCTTGGACTAGCTAGAGTATCATACATAGTGTGCGAGAGAGACCTATAGATGGAGTATATATGCATGCGAACTAGAAAGACCCCCCCCCACACACACACAAGAGAGAGAGAGAGAGAGATGGAGAGAAAGGAGAGGGACAAACAAGGTTTTTGTGTAAGATGCGTCGGCAGAATTGAAGATTGTGAGAGAGAGAGAGAGAGGAAAGAGAATCTCATGGTGAATCTAATGGTATATGTTTGCCTTTCTAGATGTAATTGTTTTTCTCCATGTACATGATGAAACTTTGTGATGTTTGACTTTTCAATAAATCCATATGCTATGGACCGAGGAGAGTGCCCAAGTCGAGACAGATCAAGTGCGTGTGAAGGAGAATGAGTAAGTCTCCAAAAAGAGTATGTGTGTGAGAGAGAAAGTGACAACAAACGAGAGAGAGAGTGTGTTTTCTCGTTTCTTATGTGAACATATCACGCATGCATCTCCGAGATAGAAAACCTAGGCGAGGAGATACATGAAGATAGCTAGTGTGTGATTGTTTGCAACGGAGAGAGACACCCCTGTAGCACATGTCCAATAGAGGTCTGGCCAAAAAGGAACAAAGGTCGAGAGGGACACATGGAGGACATGGACGTATGGGGAGGGAGAGAGGGTGTGTTTGTGATAGAGAGATCCCCTCGAGATTGTGATGGGACTATATGGGTGGGAGATCGAGGGAGGTGCGTGCACGATAGAAAGATGCCCTGAGAGAAATCGAGATAGTCCATGCACATGTTTGTGATGGAGACTAAGATTAGCTGGTCATATACATGTAGGGGGGACTGCATGTGCCTACAATTGAGTGAGAGACCATCATACTTGGCTAGCTAGGCATGAGATTGTGTGTGTGTGCGTGTGAGATGGAGAGAGAATGAGGGAGAGAGATAGATTTTAGATGGGCCTATCGAAAGTGCAGTGAGATATGCATGTGTATGTGTGACCTGTAGATGGACAGTTTGAGAGAGAGGGGAAGTGCTCGAGATGACAGAGTGGTGTGTGGGAGAGTTACGTCAATGAGCCAAGGAATTTGTGTGCGCCGGATGAGTGTACCCAAGATATCAAGCTTGGACTAGCTAGAGTATCATACATAGTGTGCGAGAGAGACCTATAGATGGAGTATATATGCATGCGAACTAGAAAGACCCCTCCCCCCCACACACACAAAAGGAGAGAGAGAGAGAGAGATGGAGAGAAAGGGAGAGGGACAAACAAGGTTTTTGTGTCGGATGCGTGCGACAGAATTGAAGATTGCCGGTGAGAGAGGGAGAGAGAGGGAAAGAGATATTCCATCCGCTCGATAATGTAGTGCATGTAAATTTTTAGAAGTCAAACTTTGGAAACATTGATCAGGTTCACGCAAATGTTATTTATATCTACAATACCAAAGATACATCATACAAAAGTACATCTCATGGTGAATCTAATGGTATATGTTTGCCTTTCTAGATGTAATTGTTTTTCTCCATGTACATGATGAAACTTTGTGATGTTTGACTTTTCAATAAATCCATATGCTATGGACCGAGGAGAGTGCCCAAGTCGAGACAGATCAAGTGCGTGTGAAGGAGAATGAGTAAGTCTGCAAAAAGAGTATGTGTGTGAGAGAGAAAGTGACAACAAACGAGAGAGAGAGTGTGTTTTCTCGTTTCTTATGTGAACATATCACGCATGCATCTCCGAGATAGAAAACCTAGGCGAGGAGATACATGAAGATAGCTAGTGTGTGATTGTTTGCAACGGAGAGAGACACCCCTGTAGCACATGTCCAATAGAGGTCTGGCCAACAAGGAACAAAGGTCGAGAGGGACACATGGAGGACATGGACGTATGGGGAGGGAGAGAGGGTGTGTTTGTGATAGAGAGATCCCCTCGAGATTGTGATGGGACTATATGGGTGGGAGATCGAGGGAGGTGCGTGCACGATAGAAAGATGCCCTGAGAGAAATCGAGATAGTCCATGCACATGTTTGTGATGGAGACTAAGATTAGCTGGTCATATACATGTAGGGGGGACTGCATGTGCCTACAATTGAGTGAGAGACCATCATACTTGGCTAGCTAGGCATGAGATTGTGTGTGTGTGCTTGTGAGATGGAGAGAGAACGAGGGAGGGAGATAGATTTTTAGATGGGCCTATCAAGTGCGAGTGAGATATGCATGCGTATGTGTGACCCAGGTAGATGGAGAGTTTGAGAGAGAGGGGGAAGAGGTCCGAGACGACAGAGTGGTGCGTGAGAGAGTTACGGGTAATGAGCCAAGGAATTTGTGTGCATACGATGAGTGCACCCAAGATATCTAGCCTGGACTAGCTAGAGTATCATACATAGTGTGCGAGAGAGACCTATAGATGCAGTATATATGCATGCGAACTAGAAAGACCCCTCCCCCCCACACACACACAAAAGAGAGAGAGAGAGAGAGAGAGAGAGAGAGAGAGAGAGAGAGAGAGAGAGAGAGATGGAGAGAAAGGGAGAGGGACCAACAAGGTTTTTGTGTAAGATGCGTGCGACAGAATTGAAGATTGTGAGAGAGAGAGAGAGAGAGAGAGAGAACAGGAGTTCGGGAGAGGGGGAGGTCGCGTTTTATGCATCGAAGACTGATATAAACCATTGTTCGATATAAACTTGCATTCAAACATTTAAATTGAAGAACATGTTTTCTGCAATCCACACATGAATGGATATATGCGTATATCAAACAAGTTTATTAATTTGACATTCAACATGTTCATGGAGTACTATAATACTGTACAACATGCTACTCGATTGAGGTGTTCAAATTTGGATTTAGTTCCCTATTTTGACCTAGTGAACGAGCTATTTCATTGAATCGAGATATTTCATTTTGGGTTTGATTCGCGTTTTTGAGTGGGTCAACTATTTGTCATATAGTAAATCGCTAGCAATGAGCATGTAAAAACACATTACTCCCGAGAATCATCTCTCCATCTAAAAAAGAAGTGGCAAGCTAATATTTCAAAACTTGATTCAAATCGACTTGGTAAGGTAGATGTGGATGCTCGTTCTCCCAAAATTTTAATGAACCAGTCTAGGCGTATTTCAGTTCTAGATACATCCTTTTTTATCCATTTCGGCAACATGTAATCCGGACGGAGGGAGTATGGTGTAGGAGCTAGGGATACGACAGGACAACACGGCAACAAAAATACTAGTTGAATGTAAAACTGTATGCTAGCGGAATACGTATAGAAAAAACTAAGGCAACATACACGTGTATGATTGGGAAACTAAGATGGCATTGCAACAGAGCACTAAAATAGCACTTCAACGAAAAAATATGGTATGGTAGACAGATGAAGTACATACTTATGAATAACAATGCATAAGATACTCAGAAGCATGATGTCCAAATTAAGCAGATGGAATTGCTATAGAGTAGAATGACAGTACTTGAATTTGAAAAAATGTTACCATGAATGGAATAGGTACCGAAAAACATGAAGGCATGACATATTTGCATGCATGATCAGCATGCTAAGCACATGGCATTGCAACAGTGTAGATACATTGTAGGACAATATATGCATGTTGTACCCATATCACAGGCCAAGTTAGAGCAAGGACCTTGTGGGGTGAAGAGGATTCATCATCTTGCTGCAAGTCTTCTGAAGAACTGCCTTTACATGTTCCATCATATTGGGTATCATTGACATCAAGTTTATTGGCCTTTACATTGCTCCGTGAGGTTCTTGTGGATATATCAGTGTGTGCAATTATATCTGACATGCATGGAATACAACTAGTAGTTAGATTTATGTAATGAGTGCCTATAGGAGACGACATAAATAGTAGGACTGGGGTTAACTAGCAGCAACAGGTCTCATAAACTAAAGGGAGAACACAGATGAAAGCTACAAAATATGTATCGTTTGTACTCGAGATTAACTAGATGGCACCCAAAAGTATTAAAGAACAACATAGGTAATACTAGAAGTGGTATAATACTATAATCACCAGCCTGTGGGATAGCATTGGCTGATGGATGATAACTATGTAACAGCGTTACCTAAAGAACAAGTATCTAGCTGAACTATGGAACAAAGTTAACTCCTGAACAAGACTCGTAAGAGATCAGCATGAATATACAGTGAAATGAGATAATCTATTTTCCATGCTTCGATGAATAACAAAGCCATAAATGTTGCACACAAGTAAGATGAGGGTACAACCTATATGGCCGCCATCCATAGGAGTGAGCATCATGTGCTGACTTGTCGATGGCCCTGCAGTTGTTGTGGCTGTCCATGTCGGGCACGCGCATTCGTTGCAGGGAACTGTTGAGTGGGGACTATAGCTCCCTTCTGGTGTATGCTTTCCTTGTTGGAGCAGCTGCGGTGAGTCAGAAGACGGTGTGGCTGAAGATGCAGATAACGCATAATGTTAAGAACGACATATCTCTTTGATTTGAAGAAATACACTAAGAGATCAACAACAAGGTACGAGAGTGGTCACACGTCTGTTGACTGAAGACTAAATTGGGGTCACACAATTTTATTTTATTTTGGTACTGTCTGATCTATGCCGGATGGCTTGATGGCCGCCTTGTGCCTCCCGGCTGACACTGTTTGCAATCTTCCCCGAAGAGCCAGCGACCAACGGCAGAGCTGCCTTCCTCCATCGTCCGTGGCCCCGGCCAAAACCCCGCTCCCCGCCCCACCGCACTACCGTGGTTGCGCCGCCCCTGGGCCAATCCACAAAGACTCCCCGTAATCCAGATCCGGCGGGGGCAGTACCTTCAACCCACACAACTCTAAGATAGACATCTAAGTGCTGCTTCCGCGGCGAGCTTGCGGCCCTGTACCCTTACGTTACACACCAGCCAACCGACGGCCTAGGAGCTCCACCGCCTCGAGGGGTGCTGCTTCCCATTGGGAATCGATTGGCCCAGAATATAAATTCAGACAACTAATGCCTAAACAAAGTGATTTGAGATGAGGGTGCGACCTATCTTGCGGCATGGTGAAGTAGGCAGGTCCAGTTGTCGAGTCGGTGAGGCCAGCGCGGTTGCGATGGCGACCGGTGGAAGGGAAACAGCGATGTCGCGACAGTCGACAGCTACGGGAAGTAGCGTCGGGACTCTGGACGGATCCGAAGTTGGAGCCGCTCCGGCGCCGTGAACAATGGCGAGGGTGGTGAATTGGCTCCAGTACGGTTCACGCGGCTGTCGTCGAGGCAGCTCCACTAGCACGGAGTAAGAGGCACATGGCCCAGTGCACGACAACAAATGGATAGCGTCTCCGGCATTAGGGAGGAGGGCGGCTGTGAAATTGGTGCCGTGGGGGCGCCATGGAGGAGGGGCTGAGGTTTCGCGGCTCGGGAGAAGGGAGCTTTCCGGGGAGAAGGTTATTTGGCGCCCACGAGGTATGAATGGGCGTGGGGGGATTGGGAGGGGAGTGGAACCATGTCTTACGGACGCATTTGTCTGAAATGTGAGGGGCAGTTACAGTTCTACCCCTGCCTTTAGGCTTCTCGGCTTGGGTCTGTGTGCTGAGGGTCGGGGATAGTAGAGTAACTTTGCTTCTCCCAAAAGAGTGGGAGGGAGCGATTTCGGGCGAGGAGGGTGTGTTTTGAAATATAGTGGGCGCGAGCGATTTTGGGCGAGGAGAGCATGTTTTGAAATAGTGGGCACGAGCTATTTCGGGCGAGGAGAGCGTGTTTTGACGACCATGGTTTATGAATTATTCGGCACATGTCATTTTGGCCGAGGAGAAGGCGCGCTTGGATGAAGTTACGAACCTACCCTCGATGTACGACGGGCCAATTGAACCTTGCTACTACTAAGTTGATAGCAGCAGCGCGGGTTTGTAACCCTCGCTACTACTAAGCGGTCTCTACCGTGCCCCCCGGGATAAGCCATAGTAGTAGCGAGGGTTTTTAACCCTCGTTGCTGCTAAGTTGATAGCATGCGCGGGTTTTAACCTCGCTACTACTAACCCGCCATCGCTATCAACTTAGTAGTACCGAGGGTTAAAACCCGCCATCGCTAATCGTCTCATCATAGCGATGGCGTGGGGTATGGCCTATTTGTCAAAATCTACCCCGTGGACCGCCTTTTCAGTTTTAAAAAAATAAAAGAAAATGATAAAAATGTCAAAAAAATAAAAGAAAATAAGTTTCCCATGTGATATGTGGTCTAGTTGTTGGGAAAATTTACAAATATGAATTTCGACTTTATTTGCAAAATCTCTCTGAAAATTTGTAAAATGGCCATAACTTTTGCATACGAACTCGGATGAAAAAGTTTTTTATATGAAAAAGCATCTACTCGAAAAGTCTAACAGAAAAAAAGTTACGGGGCGTTTAAGATCTGGAGGCAAAAAAATTGAAAAAAAATCAGTTTTTTTTAATTTTTGTTAAATCTGGTCAAACTATGGTCAAACTAATTATTCAAGAATATTAGTGTTACTAAATAATTATTTTAGTTTTTTTGAATGTTGGTCAAATCTGGTCAAACTATGGTCAAACTGTGGTCAAATCTGGTCAAACTATGGTCAAACTATGGTCAAACTAATTATTCAAGAAATATTAGTGTTACTAATATTTTAGAGAACAATAGTTTCAAACACAAACAGTGAAATGTGTGACTTCATGCTCAAGCTAAATTCCTGAGGTTAATAGGATTGACATCTTACTATTGTCAGGAAAACAACAAGTGCAGACTTGGAAACGAGGGAGAATAGAACCAGCAGGTTAAGCGTGCTCAGGCTGGAGTAGTGAGAGGATGGGTGACCGTCCGGGAAGTTAGATGATTTGGAATGATGAGGGGTGATTAGAGATTAAATTGAGCAGCGATGAGGGAGGGGTGATTAGAGGTTAAAATAATTCCGAAATTTGAAAATTAGGGAAAAAAATTCAAAAAAAAAATTCCAAAAAAATTTCCAAAAAAAATTCCCGCGCTACAGATTAGTAGTAGCGCGGGTTTCTACCCACGCTACTGCTATACGTTAGCTGTAGCGCGGGTTGCACCCGCGCTCCTGCTATAAGTTAGCTGTAGCACCTTATTAGTAGCGCGGGTACCCGCGCTACTAATAGGCCCAAAACCCGCGCTGCTGCTAGGCATTTCCCTAGTAGTGACATGTCAATATGTCATGCCTTTCTATTCTTCGGTACCTATTCCATCTCTCTGCTGTAGCATGTTTTATAATTAAAGCACCATTATTCTATACAAGGAATGCAAGGGGAAGACGACTATGTTAGAATCTAAACGCCAGGAGATAATAAACCAACTCCAGTTTTTATATATACTGCTCCAGCACAGAGAAACCCAACTCGTACTAATAATAAGCAGATTCTAGTGGCCAAAGAACTAGTCCGCTCCAGTCCAGCAAAAATATGTCAACTCCATTCTAAGAAGCGTGTGTGTATCCTTGCATCATAAAATTTTATAGAATGCTGGTCATATTTTCTACATGTTTCTTACCCATCTCTCTTTTAGAAAATAAGCTTAATAGATAGAAGAATTTCTACACTGGTATCGTATGTGAGGAAAGATTCTTGCATGAATTCTCTGTGCTCCAATGCAGATGTAAGTACCTGTTGTATATCACTATATTTTTACATCAGCATGTATTTTATTAATCGGCGTGAATCCAACCTTTATCTGATCTAAATTTGGTTGTAGCAAAATATATGATTCAAGGCCACAATGCTGATTTTTGTAAGGAAAACTGCCTGGTAGTTTTGCATCCTGAGCTGCATGAGTGTACTATCTCATACCAGTGGGTTTGAATACTTTGGTTCTGCAGTGGGTTTTCAGTGTTTTCTTTTACTGTGTTGTCCTGTCGTATCCCTAGCTCTTACATCATACTCCCTCCGTCCGGATTACATGTCGCAGAAATGGATAAAATTGGATGTATATAGAACTGAAATACGCCTAGACCCATCCATTTATTTCCGGATGGAGGGAATACATGTCAATATGTCATGCCTTTCTATTCTTCTGTACCTATTCCATCTCTGCTGTAGCATGTTTTATAACTGAAGCACCATTCTTCTATATAAGGCATGCAAGGGGAAGACGGTTATGTTAGAATCTGAAGGGTTACACACCAGGTCTTTGCAAAAGATGCAAACGCTAGGAGATAATAAGACAACTCCATTTTTCATATATACTGCTCCAGCATAGAGAAACCCAACTCCCACTGATAATAACCAGATTCCAGTGGCCAAAGAATTAGTCCGCTCTAGTCCAGCTAAAGAATGCCAACTCCATTCTAAGAAGCGTGTGCGTATCCTCGCATCATGAAATTATATAGCATTCTGATCATATTTTCTACATGTTTCTTACTCATCTCTCTTTTAGAAAATAAGGTTAAACGATAGAAGACTTCCTTCATTGGGATCGTATTTGAGGAAAATATCTTGCGGGAATTCTCTGTGCTCCAAAGCTGATGTAAGTACCTGTTGTATATCACTATATTTTTACATCAGCATGTATTTTATTAATCGGCGTGAATCTAACCTTTATCTGAACTAAAATTAGTTGTAGCAAAATGTTAAAGGCGCCAATGTTGATTTTTGTAAGGAAAACTGCCTGGTAGTTTTGCATACTGAGTTACATGAGTGTACTATCCCATATCACACACATTACTGAATTATAGTGCTTCTCTGGTTGCCCATTCATACATTACTTAACAGTATAACAGGGCGAGCTGGGAGCCTTAACAAAGCTTTGGCGTTGCTAGCCGTACGATCGCCTGCCTGGATATCTCTTGGGCTGCTGCTCCACGGAACTATCTACTTCACCTGTGGTTGATTGGGCCTAGATTGTTTCTTGGGCCGGTGGACTAACTTAAGCAGAAAAAGTGTATATGAAACACAAACGTAAGTAGCTGCTTCCTAAATTTTGCTAAAAAAAGTTGTTTCTCAAATAAAAAATTAGGTAGCTGCGTGTGAGCGGGGCATTATCTTCTGCCTTTGATAGTAATGTTGAGGCTCACAATCTTGTGAAAGTCGTGTCTTCTTTGTGGGTGGGCCATCTTGTCTGGCTAACATCTCCACCATCTATTATCTGTATTCCCCAAAACATTTTGCTATAGACGATGGTTTTAAAAAAATTGTTGCTCGTGTTGGCGTCGCAGCGCCACTCAACATTGACGCCCCACTGCCTAACTCCCTCACGTGCGCGTGGCAACAATGAGAAGGTCTACCAATATGGGAATCAAGCAGCGCTAATTCTTTTTTTAGGGGAAGTGACACTATATTTTAAACAAGGATAAAAGATTTGTCTCATCGATTAATTAAGCAGAAAAGATTGCCCGGTTAATTTATCTTACCAATTGTGCTATTGACTATCATGTATGTTCTCTAAACCTATGTTACATATTCATGTTTTTGTTTCCAAGATATCTTTCATAGACACTATTCATTTAAAAGCTAGAGCAATCACTTGACTAATTCTATTTCCCGAGACAATCGCAATATTACATTTTTTACCATTGTATAATATATGGGTTAGTTCATGCAAGTTTAATTTCTATATTTTATATTCAAAAAAATTACATGATATTTCATCATTCTATCATAAAATTAGCGAGCGCAGCAACGCGCGCCATCATGGTCTAGTTGTGTCAATATTGCTTTCGTATTACCTTACCTGGATGATGATAGCTGTGCCATATTGTGTTAATTTGGTGTAGGCTAGTTGCCCAAACGTTCATTGTGTCAATGTTGCTTTCCTATTATTTGACTTCGCCAATGATAGCAATGCTAGTGTGTTAATTTGGTGCAGGTTGCTGAAGATAATAAGACAAACTCTGAAAACAACAAGGCAACCCCATTGTTTCTTTTCAATAAATCTAGGCCAGGTAATATGGCAATAACTCATGATTAATTTGTTTGGTTCCCCTCCTAATTTATGTTATGATGCAGTGGTCGAGACACTCTCCACTATCAATAATACAAGCCTGCCAAAATAGCCATCTGAATCTGTTCAGTATCCTCTGTCTCGATTGCAACGGAATAAATGTATGTTTGTGAACCAATTAATGGCTGAAGCAATGATGGAATGGTGGATGAATCAGAGGTGCGGAGTCGTGCGACACAACAACTAATCAATGTTTTTAGAGATAGTGTAGCAAAGCAGCAAGAACTTGCCCACATGCTTATGGGCATCATCTGTGCTGAGGTTGCAGATTGTGACATTGTAGATGGTTAGGTTCTGCTCATTTATTTGCACTGGCATCAATCTTTGATTGCCCAGTGGATGTAATTTCCTGTAATATATGCTGGATGTGCAATGTTATTCCCTGTATGTTATACCTTTGCTTGATCGGTTTTGGTCCTATGCATAATTGCTCCTCGTAATGGGCTCAATTTATCTAAATTGGCCTAAAGACATGTGCTAACTTTAGTGGGCCCATTAAGTTAATGGGCCATTACTAGGCCGAGTTAATGGTCGGGCCTCTTACCTCCCGGGTCGTTAACAGGCCGACATCGAAGCGGGCAATAGGTGGGCCCAATTGATTTCACCGGCCGTTAACAGGCCGTTATTAAGTTTGGACTACATATGGCCCAACTATAATGTAGGCCTTTAGCAGGCCGAAAGAGACAGCGGGCTTGTACTGGACCATGAAGAGCATGGGCCGCTAAGAGGCCGAAACGCAGGTCGTATTGTAAATTGCCAACTGCGTTGTGGGTCTTTAGCAGGCCGAAAGAGAAACCGGGCTGGTAATGAACCATGAAGGGCATGGGCTGTTAAAAGGCCAAAACTAAGGTCCGACTACAAATGGCCCAACTCATTTATGGTCCATTAACAGGCCGAAAGGCACACAGGGCCCGGAATTGACCCAACACTTAAATGGGTCGGTAAAAGGCCAAAACTCAGGTCCGACTACAAATGGCCCAACTGATTTATTGGCCGTCAACAGGCTGAAAGAGACACCGGGCCGGAAATTGGCCCAACACTTAAATGGGCCGCTAAAAGGCCGAAACTCAGGTCCGACTATAAATGGCCCATCTGATTTATGGGCCGTCAACAGGCTCAAAGACGCACCGGGCCGAAAATTAGCCCAGCATTTAAATGGGTCGCTAGAAGGCCGAAAGATGTACATCCTGAAAATTGGCCCATCCATTGAATGGGCCGTTAACTGGCCGAAATCTCATCGGGCCGATATTGAGCCCAAATATATAGCGGGCTGTTAATGGGGTCGAACTGGCGATGGGCTGCAATGGTGTCAAATCTTTAACGGGCCATTGACGGGCCGAATTGGCACATCTCGTATAGGCCGTGGGCTTAAACGGACCTGACACAAGTAGGCCTTATATGGGCCCGCCTGCTAATTTTTACTGGGCCGACCTTTTTCACCGGAATGGGCCACTGTTGGGCCGTGCCACGTGTTGACCTATCATAGGCGCCTCTTGTCCAATGAGTGGATGACATCTGCCCCAAGGGTGAGGCAACACGTGTTTCCTGGGGTCAATGATGATTTTACACGTGGAAAATATCCATTGGTCCGGGCTTTTAACGGGTTATCGGATCCAAAACCAGACCTGATAGCTTAACGGCGTTCCATTACGGTGGATGCGATGTGTCGGTCACCCTTGACGAAAGCACTTCTGTGACGCGCGATTTATCGTCATGGAAGTGGACACTTCCGTGATGATAATTTTGGTAATGTCGTGGAACACTTCTACGACAGCACATGTATGACTATGTTGATTCTGTCATAAAATTGTCATGGATGTACATGCATGACCAAAAACCGCGACCTACTGTGACAAACATGTATCATCACGGAAGTGTATTTTTTTATAGTGGGCGGCGCCAAGATTCGGCTGAGGATGAAGTGCCTCCGCCTGTCGGCACGGAGAACCAAGACTTTGGCATCGCCACTAGAGTTGGAGGGGCTCGAAGGAGGAGGAGGGGCTCAGATAGGAGGAGGAGGGGCTCTGTGCTATGTTGCATGGATATTTTCAATAGCATAAGTTGGGCTCCTAGAATATGGCGCCCTTGGGACAATCTATTTGATTGCAGGGTTTTGTTCCGAAGCAAAGATATCCGCGGAGGCCGGTTCGTTCGTCCTATTCTGATATTCAGGACCAAGAGGTACTGGATTCTCTTTCGGATAGGCCCTGAAAGGAGAAGAAAGGCTGAAATGCCAACGGACCTCTGTCTATTCTCTAATTCACCCGATCCAATAGTACCCGTTTTTGGAATGTCCAGTGCCAAAGTCACTGAATCGGTAAGTCACCAATCCAATCCCTTTGACAAATCATTGGGTACGTATTGGATAAGCGATACAGGGATACGCCCGGTACACCAATTTTCTAAAAACTAGGATACGGAGATATGTTTATATATAACATTAATTATTAAAGTATGAAAAATATAAGGAGCTTCCGGGTCAAAGCATGCGTCAATAGGATTATCCCCCATTCTTTTCTTGCACTTGGTCTAGTTCAACCAGTTGGCAATGAGATTTCCCTATGTATTGTGCTCCAAATAGTGCATCAACTCTCTTTTGCCCACCTTTCAATTGAACATGAATGTTGACAATCACCTTTTGACATGAATTCATGCCCATGTCGGGAATCTTCAAAAGGTGCGCTTATACTCTTGAGGGGATTTCAGGTTGAATGAGGGGTTTCATGTGTCCAAAACGCATCGCAGCAGTATCCCAGAAGTATCAAATATTATTTTCTTTTTCTTAAATTAGAAAATCAAGGGATACTTACGGGATACGTATCGGGCCGTATCGGGGCAGTATCCGGCTGGATACACACACTTTCTGAAGTATCCGCGCAATGTAGGCTCTGTGTGGATTTGCATCGCTGGCGCGGGGCTTAAATAGACGCGGCCAAAGCCAGGCGGACACGTACTCAACCTGCTTCAATGCAGCGCAACGGTCAGAGTTGGTTTCTCGGGAGATGTCATCCGCATTGAAAGGGCGACGCCCGAGAGGTCGCGTCCGTCAACACCGCCTTCACGTCTGCTGGCGTCGCTCGGTTTCAGTGCCGTCCGCTGCATGCTTTGGGCCGGCAAAAATGCGGTGCGGCAAGCGGCACAGACATTGGATGGAAAGCGTGGGAGAGGCGGGTGGGTGCTTCAAGTAGGCCAGGGCAGTCAGACGCGGACGTGGCAGCTGTCCAGAAGGCCACAAAAGAGCCCTCCCCCCTCCCCCACTTTGTCTCGGTTTTGTGGGAAAACACATCTGGGTCGCTCCGCAGACCGATACAGGCCGGCAAAACACGTCCGAATAGCGTGGTCCAGACGTATGCGGGCGGTTTGAGGGTCAGCGCGGTCCGGATATATGTGGTCTGTTTGAGGGTCAGCGTTGGAGATGCCCTAAGAAAAATTGTCGATTGGTATACTGGGCGTAATACTAAACTTACATTGTGCATTGGTGGCCATGCAAATGTGTGAAATCCAGGGTTCATCTCAAGGGCTAAATATTACGACATCATATATTCCAAACAGAAGAAATTGTGTTTTTTAACGGAAAGTGGAAATGGTACTGATAAGCACCTTACTCATGCCAACAGTAGCATCATGTATATACTATCGCACAATTGTCTGCGTAGTTCTCTGTATATTAATTTCTCCCATGAAGCAGCTGAAAACATTATATGTGCAAAAAAAAAATGTTAGCATAGCTGCATAAGGAAAAGAATCACACCAAGGGTTGCCTATATATAACACTGCAAGACTTGGCCTGTGGTATATGTACGGATGGCATGAAGCATATTTTACCTCATCGTTCATCTTCTCAAATGCTATTGTCGCTTCATTTTCTAATGAGAATTTGACGAAATTCCTTCGGTTTCCTACTCAGGTGATGACATATTACTTCGTTGTACGACACATCCATCAGTCAGAGCACAATCTCTAATAAACACAAACGATGGGTCCAACACCAAATAGGATGAAAACAGATATGTTACTACTTTTGGTAACATGGCAATGCTGATAGACTGCATCATTTAGAGCGCTTTCATTAGTGTCATATGACAAACCTGCAACTTGGTGGAAGAAATAACAAATTGTGATATGAGAGTAGGCCAGTAGGGACATCATATCTCAAACTGACCAGGGCCTTTCGGTCCCAATGAAATGTGTGTACAAAAAAGAACCTCATGTATTGAATCTTACCACCAATGAATAATTTGCATCTCATGTATTGAATCTTACCACCAATGAATAATTTGGCAATAAGGAGAAACAAGAGTTGGATATATGAGCTTTTGATTGGAACGGTGGCATCGGGTAGCATCGGGTAACATGGTATCATCACGTTAACCCTAATTTTTTGCCCAAATCACAAAATAATCAATAGCAAGACGGGGCATGCAGATACTGAAACCGATGATCTGATTCTGACACAGGGCGCAGGGTGAAACCAAGTTGGAAGAGGGAGAAACAATTCGCCCAGAGGTAAACGAATGCTGACATGCACCATCGCTGTTACATGCCCATCTCAGACCTGCACGTATTTGGAACTTTGGATTAAGTTTTGTGCCTGCTTTTTTGGTCTGGGGAGCAGCGTGGTGAGCCGGCGCTCCTGCCACTGATGGAGGCGGAGTGCGCGCCGCTGGAGGGGCATGACGTTGAGAGTGATCTGGGAGGAAAGAAACGGAAGGAGACGAATCGGGCGATAATTCAGGCCCAGTTAATTGATTGAGTTAATAGTAGTTTTTGGAGCAGCGGCTAATGAGAAGACGCCGAGCGAAGCGGCATGTTGGGCTGGCGGAGCGTGCGGTGACGATAAAATAAAAAAGACGCACCCCTCAACAAAACTGGAGAAAAACAATAGTAAGTCTAGGTGTGCGTTGAATGTAATCACATGGTTACACACATGCGCAACAGTTTGCTTTTCATTTAGACTGCCAACATTATTTTCATGATATCATCCCCGTCTTTCTTACTTAATTTTTCACTGGGTACGACGCTTCCATCAGGATGCCGCATAAGCCCTCGTTGGTGCCACCGATCACGCCTCGCGCCAAGCGGATGTAGCCGTCTTCACCCCATTTTGGCCCCCACGAGTTCTTTATGATCCAGTAATCTATGGGGTCAGTCTCATCTGTGGTACCATAGCCCACCACCGTCATTGAGTGGGTCCGATTCGTCCCACACGGACCAACAAAGACGCCTCCTCCATAGCGCCGGAATGTCTTCGTGTCAACCACCACAACGACGGGTTGGGCCGCCACCGCCTGCAGCAACGCCACCTCGTCTTTTGGCGGTACCTCTTTGAAGCCGTCGATGGTGACGATGGGGTTCTTTCGTTTGGGCACCAAGCAGTAGCCTTGCTCATCGGCATAGTACGGGTAGTCGGCCTCTGTCGAGATTCCGACGTGGCCCATCATGTACTTGAAGGCCAATATCGCATTGCCGCCACGACAACCGGCACTTGCTTTATCGCAGTCTACGAGCTGCTGTGCGGACAACGACACCAGCTTCCTGGTCCTGATGGAATTGATGCCCTCCACCGCGGCTGTCGCCGCGAAGGCCCAACATGCCCCGCACCCTCTCTGGTTCTTCACGTTTGTCACCGCTGACGGGCGTTGGTCGTACCCTGTCATGCGCCAGTCCACGTACATTGGGTAGTTGTCACGCGTGGCAAGGACGCCATGTGTGACCCGGCCTTGGCGCTGCTTCGCGCTGTTTGGCAAGGGGTTGGAGCAGCGACCGTACCCGTCGTCGACCTCTTCATCGGTCATGTCACCAAAGAGGTTGAGGCTAAGCTTGTAGCGTGTGTCACCTTGGTTGAATTTGTGGACCATGCGAGCGTTCTCCTTAAACACGCTGAAGCGCCGGGCCTTTTCGCCGAGGTCGTGTTCCACATTGTGATGCTCGCACCAGCGATCGTACAGTGCCCACAGGGATTTCTCCGACTCCAAGTCCGTGTCCGTGATGTCCACGGAGCTCGCCAATTGCATAGCGGCAACAAGCACGATAGCCATGAGTAGTATGGTTGCAATTGCTGTTGCCATTGTAAGCCCTAAGTGGTTGGTTCGAGCGTCCTAGGGAGCTCTTGGGGGTAGCGTCCTAGGCAGCTCTTGGGGGTAGCGTGGGTGTTGTATTACCTCCTTATATAGCAGAATCCTGTTGGTGCACGCGCAGTTTCTGCCTATGAGAAATCCATTTCGCGTCATCAGATGGCAAGTGTTATATTACCTCTTGGAAGGTAAAGATATGGAGAACAACTTTTACGGTTAATATGGACTTTTCCCTTTATTGTACAAATAAGGATATAAATTATTCTGTCATTGAAACATGGTGCTAAACTAAGAAATATATAATTATACAATATTAGTGCAAGGTTCATATCTCTTGGCAAATTATGATTGAGTAGATAAAGGAAATATGTTATCCACTAATAAGGCATGCCTATTATATCTGTGAGCCACCCATGCATATTTGTTTGGAATGTTATCAAATAAATAAGACATTATATATGGAAGCCATGCGTGGCTGTTGTATATGGAAGTAAAATAAACAATTTCATGAGTTTCCTTTGAACATAGTGAAAAATGCTATCCACTAATAAGGCATGCCGGTTATATATGTAAGCCACCCATGAATATTTTGCAAAAGTGTTATCCAATAATAAGGCATGACTATTGTATATCGCAGCCATGCGTGCCTGTTATATATGGAAGCAAAATTTAAATAAATCATGAATTTCCTTTTAACATAGTGAAAAACGTATCCACTAATAAGGCATGCCTATTATATATGTAAGCCGCCCATGAATATTTGGTAAAAAAATATCCAATAGTAAAACATGACTATTATATATGGAAGCCATGCATGCCAGTTATATTCAAGCAAAATAAAGAAATTCATGAATTTCCTTTAAACATAGTGAAAAGTGAGGTTAAAAGTCATTTAAACATTTCCTTTTTGACAAGTAGTTGCTAAAATTTAAATATTATGCGTGGTCAAAAGCACCCTTAATGAGTGGAAAATTAGGATTAAATATTTCTCTTCCCTACTAGGAGGTAAGGGGCCATCTTAAAAGTGCTCTTCTGTGTATACCCTGAATCTCTACTACTATTAAACAAGCAAACATGTTCATCGCTAAATGCACCCACTCTAAGCTACACATAATAGCACAGATCAATTACAGCCTCACGATTAGCATCATTTAATTTGATCTAACCGTTAAGATTAGACTAACCCTCCGCCAAAACTGCGTCTAGCATTTTTCCAGGGCGAACGAAAACTCTGCCCGTCCGACGTCCGCTATCGCTACAACCACACGCGGCATGAAAATAGGAAACTGAATCAGATTCCCTTAATTTGTGTGCTGCGTTACTGCTTACAGCAATTACCCCGCGACCCATGCCGGAGACGCAATCTACTCTTCTTCTCCAGCATGGACAATCTCCTTCCCATCTAAAGCAAACCACAATAAGATTGTAGGCGGCGAGGGCGCGGCCCAGTGGCACCGGATGTCGCTGCCGGCGACGCTCCTCAGATGAGACGATGCTGGAGATCAATTAGGCCAGCCAGTTCGCCTGGCACATCATGGCGCCAAGGCCGATCCGCCGAAGATCCCGAAGCCCATCGCAAGGACGAGGAAGGCCACCGCGGAGCATATGCTGTTTCGGGACCATCGCGCCAGGCAGAAGCAGAGCCAACGGGGCACTATGGGAGCCGAGGCTGGCACGCCGCCGTCGTGTGGGCGAGTCCGGTCCCGTTTACAGTTCAAGCCCACCTACCCTGTTGGCCGCCCATCGGTGCCGTCGGCCAAATCGTCGCTCCTACCTCCTGCACCGTGTACGCCTACAAGACTATGAACCTTCGCGGTGCCCCGCAGATGCCGCAAAAGTTCCTGGGTTAGTGATCTATGGATCTATTACATTCTTTAGATCTTATGTTCTTATTTATCTTTCAAGGATACCAGCTGGTTTCGTTGGAGCTAATGGCCTGCACGTCTGAAGAATATCGACGAACAGGAAGACCAACTGCTTCAGTTAGAGTTTACTTTTCTCATGGTGCTCCCCGTTGACTAATGGTTTGGTTGTTCAGCTAGCTCGTACATAGATGTATTCGCTTGTAAGCAGATGAGATGCAGTTTGTTACCACATCCAAGAATTGGTGTGTTCCTCCGCATGAGGACACAATGCCCTGCATGTTCAAATCAGTTATCTTGTCATTCCCCAAGTTTCTTACTTTCTTTTGACCTTGGAAGATCTGATGTGCGCCGACGAAGCTCTCTCATTGTGAAGCACATAATTCCATATCCATGTTTTGCAGAGCTGGAGGTAGTTGGTGGACATCTGATGTGTGTTGACGTAGCTCACTGATGCATCAGGGCTTATTTGTTATTTGCCGGCACCTAACAAACTGTATGACCTTTCATAGTGGATTGGAGACATTATTAGCTACCTCCAAGTTGATTCTATTATTTTGATTTTGACTTTTTTGTTGGTTGTTGATGTGTACCTCGATCTGCTCTGCTCAGTGAGTGCAGGATCTGTGCAACGTGATTGCGAGCTTGTCCCATATAACGCACGTCTCCCTAAAGGTTCGTGATCTCTTTATCTTTTTTCCATAGCTATCTTTCAAGCTTTTTTTGTGTGTCGAATTATTTGGTAATCATTCAAAATTCATTATGCGTCATGTTCTATTTCATGATTGGTTGATTAGCTCCAGTGATATTTTCAAATAATCTTGATTTAACCATGTTGATCAGAAATTGGGGCAACTCCTTACACCTTTCCTTGCTCAATGTGGTGAATTAAACATCAAGTTGGGAATATGATATGCTTATATATAGACGTCATTCAATTGATATGACTGCAAGAGCGCGAAGCAAGCAGTAGGTCAGAGCTTCGACGAAAAACTGAGAAAAGTTGAGTGGTATTTTTGTTAGATGTATTTCTTATGATTTTGATCTGAATAGCCATGAATATATAGCTGCAATGGTATTATTAAACAAGCAAACATATTCATCGCTAAGTGCAATTTATGTACTTGTTCCCAGTTGACCATGCCCAATCCTCTTAATAGAATGTTTGTATTCAATGTTAAAAAATATTTCATATGCAGAAGAACCGAGGCACATGTATGGTCATTGGGCGACTGATGTACCAAGTTGTGAATCTTCAGGTATTTTGATTGGCTGATATGAAGATTTGCTTTCAGACGCATCAAGCAAGGAGCAACTGGATCTAATTAGTACTTGCGGCCATTACAAGACATTTGTTTGTCTCCTAAAGAGATATGTGTGTTTATACTCTTCTGATGTAACTTTACACAACGGTTGTTCATGTCAAATGACATGGAGAAGCTTCCATCACATTAGGATAGTTGTGTTTTGTATACAGTTCATTTTTACATATCCTGTTTGAAGCACCGAGATAGTTACATATGTTATGTTTTGTAGATTGATGTTAACTATGTAAGTGAGAATAGAACACTCTATTCTCTTGTTATTATGCTTTCGTCACCCATACACTGCATTGTTATATGGTAGTATATGAATGTAAGAGGAACCAACATCTCGGTTAAACGGCCCTCTGATGTGCAGTGAAGAAGTCTTTCCAGACAAGGTCGATAATTCTTATTAGTATTTTGATACAGGCGATGCGATCCGTCGGGTGACGCCAAGTGTTCACCTTGGGCATCGCATGCCTTGGATGTGGTTAAACTGTGGAAGGGCCGGTGTAAGAGGTTTTGCTTCAACAATTGTGATAGTTACAATAATAACCCAACCTATGAGGCTATGAGCACCACGAGGAAAAACTCGGATATTTGGAAGAGGCGTGTGATAATATAAATGAGTTCCAAACTTGAAACACGATTGGTAATACGAAGATATTCTATTTTTACACATGAGAATGAGACTTTGACCGTGGAGTAGAAAATTATTATGGAGTGATTACGTGCGTTGCACGTGCAATCTTACTAGTTAATTACAAAATGTTGAATTGGTGGACCGACCCATAGCCAAGGTCATCACTAGAAAATTTCTAGCTACACGGTGAACCTGGTTGTAATTGTTAGAGATACTAGATGACACCTGGCGCTTTGCGGTGGTACTTTGTAGCGTTGTATAGGAGAAGGATTTATGAAGAGGTAATAACACTGGTAGTCACTAAACTTGCATTGTATGTGCAGTTTAGTGCTACATTTTTGAAAATACGGTTTTTCGGTCAGATAACTTGCGTTTCGGTGCATCTACGGTCACTCCGGTTGACTGCTCGCGTATTCATCGATGGTGTGGCATGCCACGCAAGCAGTGGCCCATTGTCAGCGACACAGGCCGGTCGGGGGAGGCGCGTGCGTGGCGTTTTTGCATAGAACCCCCAAATTGCTAGATGGACTGGGTTGTTGATAGCACGACCTGGGTTCGAATCCCAGGTCCCTCTTTCTTTGGTTTATCACAATTTTCATATCTGCAGACTGTATTTGAGCACGAAAATCTGAGTAAACATATGTGCAGACTGTTCCCGCCATTGCAGGGGATTTTTGCGCAAAATAAAATAACTGTTGGGGGTTCTATGCAAAAACGCCACGCAGGCGCCTCCCTCGGCCGGCCTGTGTCGCTGACAATGGGCCACTGCTTGCGTGGCATGCCACACCATCGATGAATACGCGGGCAGTCAACCAGAGTGACCGTAGATGCACCGAAACGCAAGTTATCTAACCGAAAAACCGTATTTTCAAAGATGTAGCACTAAACTGCACATACAATGCAAGTTTAGTGACTACCAGTGTTATTACCTCATTTATGAAGCATGATATAATTAAACCATGAAAATAATGTGAATATGTTTAAATTTTAGCAACTACTTGTCAAAAAAGAAATGGTTGAATTGCACCCTAAGATTCGACAAGTAGTTGCTAAAATTTAACCTTTAGTGGAATATTTAATCCTAATTAAATATTTCTCTTCCCTAATTTTAGCACCCTTAAAAAGCAAATATTATTTGAACCTTTGTGGAATTATATTGAAAGTAAAAACTACTCTCTCCATTCTTTTATATAAAGATGTATTTGATTTTTCAAAAATAAAAGCGAGTTCATGTTTAACTGTGTTTTTAGAAAAATATATCAATACCCACAATACAAAATTTATATCATTTGATACATCATGAAAAGTAGCTTTATATTTTATCTAATACGTACTGAAGATGTTTTTATTTTATTCTATGATCTTGGTCAAACATTCAAACAAATGGTTGAATTGCAAATACACTTTATATTCTCGAATGGAGGGAGTAGCATATTGTAGAGTATCTCCATTTTTGTGTAACTCGAATGCGTCGCCAACATAAAAAACCTTATAATAATTTAAGATAATATAATACGGTTGTCTATTAGAAGTGCATCAGAGCAAAACAAAAGAGACTTCATGCTAATTTGAGAGCCTTTTGTGGTGTTAATGCCCGCAAACAGAAATTTGCTTACATTTTTAGCTGAAGAATAACCAAATGCATGGATGGACATGGTTCCTGGGTAGGGAGACATACAATCTCCAATTTTACTACATATTACTGTTTAACATGCAACTAACCAGTGTAGAACAACTATACTTTAAGGACAGTCAGAATGAGCCATGTTTGATCCACTCAGCGTCACGGTGGCGGAGCTTGACAGAAAAAGTTGGGAGGGCCAAACTAAAAGAGAGCATAGTTTGTTTATTTTTTTGGAAAATTTTAGTCCTATAGACAATACACACAATTTTTGTCCTCTGAGTACTCTAGCCATGAGGGACTAAACCAAATATTCCTCTCCCCCACTTCACCCTTGCCGTTTTATTCGCCCTCTCTTTCCCAATCTCCTCCTCTCTTTTTTGCTTGCCTTTTTCTGTTTGCTTGTGTGTTGGATTACTTGTTGCCATGGCACAAGATAATACCAAATTGTGTGATTTCTCGAATACCAATAATAATGATTTCCTTAGTACTCCGATTGCTCCTCTTAATGATGTTGAGTCTTGTGAAATCAATACTGCTTTGCTGAATCTTGTTATGAAAGATCAATTCGCTGGCCTTCCTAGTGAAGATGCCGCTACTCATCTAAACAACTTTGTTGATTTGTGTGATATGCAAAAGAAGAAAGATTCGGATAACAATATTGTTAAATTGAAGTTATTTCCGTTTTCACTTAGAGATCGTGCTAAAGTTTGGTTTTCGTCTTTGCCTAAAAATAGTATTGATTCTTGGAACAATTGCAAAGATGCTTTTATCTCTAAGTATTTTCCTCTCGCTAAGATTATTACTCTTAGGAACGATATTATGAATTTTAAACAACTTGATCATGAGCATGTTGCCCAATCTTGGGAAAGAATGAAATTGATGCTTCGCAATTGCCCTACTCATGGTTTGAATTTACGGATGATCATACAAAAATTTTATGCCGGTTTGAACTTCGCTTCTAGAAATCTCTTAGATTCGGCCGCGGGAGGCGCGTTTATGGAAATCACGTTAGGAGATGCTACAAAACTTCTTGATAATATTATGGCTAATTATTCTCAATGGCACACCGAAAGATCTTCTAGTAAAAAAGTGCATGCTATAGAAGAAATCAATGTTTTGAGTGGAAAGATGGATGAACATATGAAATTATTTGCTACTAAAAATACTCATCTTGATCCCAATGATATGCCTTTGTCTACTTTGATTGAGAATAATAATGAATCTATGGATGTGAATTTTGTTGGTAGGAATAGTTTTGGAAACAATGCTTATAGAGGAAACTTTAATGCTAGACTGTTCCCTAGTAATTCCTCAAATAATTATGGGAATTCCTACAATGATTCTTATGGTAATTTTAATAAGATGCCCTCTGATTTTGAGAATAGTGTGAAAGAATTTATGATTTCTCAAAAGAATTTTAATGCTTTGCTTGAAGAAAAATTGCTCAAAGTTGATGATTTGGCTAGGAATGTTGATAGACTTTCGCTTGATGTTGATTCTCTTAAACTTAGATCTTATTCTCCTAAGCATGATATCAATGAGTCTCTCAAAGCCATGAGAATTTCCATTGATGAGTGCAAGGAAAGAACCGCTAGATTGCGTGCTAAGAAAGATTGCTTTGTAAAGGCGTGTTCTTCTAGTTTCCATGAAAATAATGATGAGGATCTTAAAGTTATTGATGCGTCTCCTATTAGATCTATGTTTTGCAATATGAATCTTGATAATTATGGGACTGATGATGAGTCAACTTTACCTAGAAGGCGTCCCAAGAATTCGGAGTTTTAGATCTTGATGCTAAATTTGGTAAAAGTGGGATTGGAGAGGTCACAACTTTAAATAGCATTGAACCCACTATCTCGGATTTCAAGGAATTTGATTATGATAATTGTTCTTTAGAAGGTTGTATTTCCTTGTTGCAATCCGTTGTTAATTCTCCTCATGCTTATAGTCAAAATAAAGCTTTTACCAAACATATTGTTGATGCCTTGATGCAATCTTATGATGAAAAAATTAATTTGGAAGTTTCTATACCTAGAAAACTTAATGATGAGTGGTAACCTACTATAAAGATTAGAACAATCCACGATTCCGAAAACGTTATGTGATATTCTAGGTTTCCATGATCTTGATGATTGCTCTTTAAATTTGCACCTTGCGGATTCCACCATTAAAAAGCCAATGGGAAGGATCAATGATGTTCTCATTGTTGCAAATAGAAATTTGGTGCCCATGGATTTTATCATTCTTGATATAGATTGCAATCTTTCTTGCCCTATTATTCTTGGTAGACCTTTCCTTAGAACGATTGGCGTGATTATTAATATGAAAGAAGGGAATATTAGATTCCAATTTCCATTAAAGATAGGCATGGAGCACTTTCCAAGAAAGAAAGTCAAATTACCTTATGAATCTTTCATGTGGGCTACTTATGCATTTAATGCCAAAGATGGCACTCGTTAGATCTATCTTCGCTTTTATGCCTAGCTAGGGGCGTTAAACGATAGCGCTAGTTGGGAGGCAACCCAATTTTCTTTAGTTTTTTGTTTTTGTTCCTGTTTAGTAATAAATCTTGCGTCTACCTTCTGTTTAGATGCGTTTTTTTCTTTTAATTAGTGTTTGCGCCAAGTAGAACCTATAGGATAACCTATGATGATAGTTGATTTGATTCTGCTGAAAAACAGAAACTTTGTACGCACTAATTTAGTTTTGTTAAATCACATAAACGTGTTTTTGCGTTGATTCTTTTTGCTGCTGATCAATAGACAAATATTCCAGGACTTCCTATTTTGGTAGGATATTTAGAGTTCTAGAAGTTTGCGTTAGTTACAGATTGCTACAGACTGTTCTGTTTTTGACAGATTCTGTTTTTCGTGTGGTGTTTGCTTATTTTGATGCATCTATGGCTAGTAAAATAGTTTATAAACCATAGAGAAGTTGGAATACAGTAGGTTTAAAACCAAAATAAATAAAGAATGAGTTCATTCCATTTCCTTATGTGGTGGTTTTGTTTTCTTTCACTAACGGAGCTTATAAGATTTCCTGTTGAGTTTTGTGTTGTGAAGTTTTCAAGTGTTGGGTAAAGCTTTTATGGACTATGGAATAAGGAGTGGCAAGAGCCTAAGCTTGGGGATGCCCAAGGCACCCCAAGATATTCAAGAATAGCCAAAAGCCTAAGCTTGGGGATGCCCCGGGAAGGCATCCCCTCTTTCGTCTTCGTTCATTGGTAACTTTACTTGGAGCTATATTTTTATTCGCCACATGATATGTGTTTTGCTTGGAGCGTCGTGTATTATATTAGTCTTTGCTTTTTAGTTTACCACAATCATCCTTGCTGTACACACCTTTTGGGATAAGCCTATTTGATTATAATTTGCTAGAATACTCTATGTGCTTCACTTATATCTTTTGAGCTTGATAGTTTTTGCTCTACTGCTTCACTTATATCTTTTAGAGCATGGTGGTGACTTAATTTTGAAGAAATTTCTATTCTCTCATGCTTCACTTATATTATTTTGAGATTCTTTTAGAACAGCATGGTATTTGCTATGGTTATAAAATTGGTCCTAGAATGGTAGGCATCCAAGTTGGGTATAATAAAAACTATCATAGGAAGTGAATTGGATGCTATGATCAATTTGATACTTGATAATTGTTTTGAGATAGGGAGGTAGTGATATTAAAGTCATGCTAGTTGGGTGATTATGAATTTAAATAATGCTTGTGTTGAAGTTAGCAAGTCCCGTAGCATGCACGTATGGTTAAAGTTGTGTAACAAATTTGAAACATGAAGTGTACCTGGCTTGTGCATCCTTATGAGTGGTGGTCGGGGACGAGCGATGGTCTTTTCCTACCAATCTATCCCCTAGGAGCATGCGCGTAGTACTTGATTTTTGATGACTTCTAAATTTTTGCAATAAGTATATGAGTTCTTTTGACTAATATTGAGTCCATGGATTATACGCACTTTTACCTTTCCACCATTGCTAGCCTCTTCAGTACCGTGCATTGCCCTTTCTCACCTTGAGAATTGGTGCAAACTTCACCGGTGCATCCAAACCCCGTGATACAATACGTTCTATCACACATAAACCTCCTTATATCTTCCTCAAAACAGCCACCATACCTACCTATTATGGCATTTCCATAGCCATTCCGAGATATATTGCCATGCAACTTTCCACCGTTCCGTTTATCATCATCATGACATACTTTACTTTTGTCATATTGCCATTGCATGATCATGTAGTTGAGATCGTATTTGTGGCAAAGCCACCATGCATTATTTTTCATACATGTCACTCTTAATTCATTGCACCATCCCGGTACACCGCCGGAGGCATTCATATAGAGTCATATCTTGTTCTAGTTCCGAGTTGTAATTCATATGTTGTAATCAATAGAAGTGTGATGATAATCATTATTAGAGCATTGCCCAAAAAGAAAAAAAGAAAAAAAAAGAAAGGTCAAAAGGAAAAAAGGCCCAAAAAAAGAAAAGGAAAAAAAGGAAAAAAAAGAAAAAGAAAAAAAGAAAATAAATAAAAAGGGCAATGTTACTATCTCTTTTTCCACATTTGTGCTTCAAAGTAGCACATTGTTCTTTATGTAGTGAGTCTCATATATTGTGCTTCAAAGTAGCACCATGTTTTTCATATAGTGAGTCTCATAAGTTGTCTTTTTTCATACTAGTGGGAATTTTTCTTTATAGAACTTGGCTTGTATATTCCTACGATGGGCTTCCTCAAATGCCCTAGGTCTTCGTGAGCAAGCAAGTTGGATGCACACCCACTAGTTTTCTTTTGTTGAGCATTCATTTATAGCTCTAGTGCATCCGTTGCATGGCAATCCCTACTCCTCATGTTGACATCAATTGATGGGCATCTCCATTGCCCGTTGATTATCCTCGTCAATGTGAGACTTTCTCCTTTTTTGTCTTCTCCACACAATCCCCATCATCATATTCTATTCCACCCATAGTGCTATATCCATGGCTCACGCTCATGTATTACATGAAGGTTGAAAAAGTTTGAGATTATTTAAGTATGAAACAATTGCTTGGCTTGTCATCGGGGGTATAGAAGTTGGGAACATCTTTGTGTGACGAAAATGAAGCATAGCCTAACTATATGATTTTGTAGGGATGAACTTTCTTTTGCCATGTTAATTTGAGAAGACATGATTACTTTGATTAGTATGCTTGAAGTGTTACTATTTCTTTTATCAATATGAACTTTTATTTTAAATCATTTGGATCTGAACATTCATGCCACAATAAAGAAAATTACATTAAGAATTATGATAGGTAGCATTCCACATCAAAAATTCTCTTTTTTCATTTACCTACTCGAGGACGGGCAGGAATTAAGCTTGGGGATGCTTGATACGTCTCCAACGTATCTATAATTTTTGATTGTTCTATGCTATTATATTACCCCCTTTTGGATGTTTATGGGCTTTATTTTACACATTTATATCATTTTTGGGACTAACCTACTAACCGGAGGCCCAGCCCATATTGCTGTTTTTTTTTGCCTATTTCAATATTTCGAAGAAAAGGAATATCAAATGGAGTCCAAACGGAATGAAACCTTCGGGAGCGTGATTTTTGGAACGAACGTGATCCAGAGGACTTGGAGTGCAAGTCAAGAAGCAGCCGAGGCCTCCACGAGATAGGAGGGCGCCCCCCTATAGGGCGCGCCCCCCTGTCTCATGGGCCCCTCGGGCGTCCACATACGTACTTCTTCCTCCTATATAAGCCTACGTACCCCGAAAACATCAAGGGAGCCAACGAAACACAATTTCCACCGCCGTAACCTTCTGTATCCGCGAGATCTCATCTTGGAGCCTTCGCCACACTCTCTGGGAGGAATCGACCACGGAGGGCTTCTACATCAACATCCTTGCCCCTCCGATGAGTTGTGAGTAGTTTACCACAGACCTATGGGTCCATAGTTATTAGCTAGATGGCTTCTTCTCTCTTTTTGGATCTTCAATACAATGTTCTCCCCCCCTCTTGTGGAGGTCTATTCGATGTAAACTCTTTTTGCGGTGTGTTTGTCGAGAACCCATGAATTGTGGGTTTACGATCAAGTTTATCTATGAATAATATTTGAATCTTCTCTGAATTCTTTTATGTATGATTGAGTTATCTTTGCAAGTCTCTTCGAATTATCAGTTTGGTTTGGCCTACTAGATTGATCTTTCTTGCCATGGGAGAAGTGCTTAGCTTTGGGTTCAATCTTACGGTGTCCTTACCCAGTGACAGAAAGGGTTGCAAGGCACGTACTGTATTGTTGCTATCGAGGATAACAAGATGGGGTTTATATCATATTGCTTGAGTTTATCCCTCTACATCATGTCATCTTGCTTAATGCGTTACTCTGTTCTTATGAACTTAATACTCTAGATGTAGGCAGGAGTCGGTCGATGTGTGGAGCAATAGTAGTAGATGCAGGCAGGAGTCAGTCTACTTGTTGCGGACGTGATGCCTATATACATGATCATGCCTAGATAATCTCATAATTATTCGCTTTTCTATCAATTGCTCGATAATAATTTGTTCACCCATCGTCATACTTATGCTATCTTGAGAGAAGCCTCTAGTGAAACCTATGGCCCCCGGGTCTATCTCTTATCATATTTGCTTCCAATCTACTTTTATTTGCATCTTTACTTTTTGCATCTATATTACAAAATACCAAAAATATATTTATCTTATCATACTATCTTTATTAGATCTCACTTTCTGAAATGGTCGTAAAGGGATTGACAGCCCCTTTATTGCGTTGGTTGCGAGTTCTTTGTTTGTTTGTGTAGGTGCGTGGGACTTTTGAGGAGCCTCCTACTGGATTGATACATTGGTTCTCAAAAACTGAGGGAAATACTTACACTACTATTGCTGCATCACCCTTTCCTCTTCAAGGAAAACCAACGCAAGCTCAAGACGTAGCACCTCCCCACCTCTTCGTTTTCTTCTCTGGTCGACCGGAGCGCCAAGATCACCGACGCCCGACGCTACCATCCGCCAGCGTAGAAACCGCCATCACCTCGGCACTCCTCTGTGGTCGTGACCTACGCCATCAGATGCGCCGCTCCTTCCCAAGCACGTCGGTGTGCCGAGCACTGCGAGAGATGGCCGGAGCCGATGGCAAGCCTCACCGGAGCTTGCCTCTTCTTTGGCTAGACGCGAGCGAAGGAAAGGAGACGACGCCGCCCCCGCCAACTGGCCAGTGAGCCCTGCGGCCCCACCAGTCAGCCGCACACGCGTTGACCCAGCGAGAGATGGCCGGAGCCGATGGCAAGCCTCACCGGAGCTTGCCTCTTTTTTCTTAGCAATACCAGATTGAGACCTCGTGTGACGACGTGACAGAATAGGCACAGGAGCTGGTACGCGAGTTGCAGGTTCTGCAGCAGAATCAATCTCGGCAGAAGATCCTGAAGGAACTGCTGCACCATCCAGCCTCTGATCCGAGGAAAACAAGGCGTGAGAGATCTCCCTCGGGATCGTTTCACTAGCAGATGGAGACCGCGTGGCGTCCTCAGCACACGCCCGCTCGGTCAGGTGGGACGGGACGTCTGCGTTGTGACCCATGGCTGTCGCCTGGCGGCTGCTAGGCCACCGCACGCGCCCGTGGCGCACGGTGAGTCGCGCCAAACTCCACAAGTCGGGCTGGCGGGCCCCCCACTGATTGTGCTGTCGTCCACCGCATCTTCAGACGCGCGCAGTGGGCAATCTTCATGGGATCGCGTGCCTGTCCCGCTGCCAGATCGATCTCTACCGGATCTTGCGCCGCTGCTGTCACCAGAATCATGTTGGGATCCTGTGTTGTTTTCATCCATATCTGCTTGCATAAAATGACGCCCGGAATCTGCACACTTCGCATCAAAATCAAAATTTTCTTTTCCTGTGGAGTTGGTCACATGATCAGCACTAGTTAATTCGCCCCCGTGATCTGGACTAGCCATGTAGTCCGGAAGGAGTGCAATTTCTACACGAAGTAGGGCTCCAGCATTTGGATGCAACTTGGCAAAGGGAAATATTGTTTCATCAAATATAACATCACGAGAAATATAAATACGTCCAGTAGAGATCTCAAGACATTTTGTACCCTTTATGAAGATTACTATATCCAAGAAAAACACATTAAGTGGAACAGAACTCAAGTTTGTGTCGATTATATGGACGAAGATTGGGGTAACAAGCACAACCAAAGATTCTTAGGGAATTGTAGTCTGGTTTTTTATGAAACAATTTTCCCAAAGGAGTGGTGTTGCCTATGACTTTACTAGGAAGACGATTGATAAGATAAGTGGCATCAATAAAAGCTTCATCCCAATATTTTAATGGCATTGAGGCATGAGCTAACAGAGATAGACCTATTTGAACAATGTGACGATGTTTACGCTCAGTAGAGCCATTTTGTTGATGAGTATGGGGCCAAGAGACATGATGAGCAATGCCAATATTGCAAAAGAATGAGTTGAGTTTTTCATACTCCCTTCTCCAGTCACTTTGGATTGCAAGGATTTTCCTATCAAACTGACGCTCAACAAGTTTCTGAAATTCTTGAAACACAGAGAGAACTTCAGATTTAAACTTAAGCAAATATATCCAAGTGAATTTGCTACAATCATTGATGAAACTGACATAATATTTTTTTTCTTCCAAAAGAATCTCTTGCATGATCCATACATCACTAAAGATAAGTTCCAACGGAGCATGAGACACACTATATGACCTAGGATAGGGTAGTTGGTGACTTTTTGCACATTGACAAGCTTCACAAACAGACTCAATACTTTGACCGGACGACAATGCAAGATTGCCTTTATTCACTACTTGCTTGACTATGATCGAAGAAGTATGTCCTAATCTTTGATGCCATGTTGCCAAGGAGGGCTTGACGATGGAGTAAACTTGATGACGACCCTTTCGACTAAGTGCCCCTGATGTGATGGGGTACAAGCCTCCAATGCATCTACTGTGGTGGAGAAGCTCCCTCGTTGCCCGGTCCTTAATAAAAAATACGTAGGATGAGTTTCAAAGAAGACATTGTTATCGGCGGTCAAACGAGACACAGATAAAAGATTCTTGTCGGCTTGTGGAACATGAAGGACATCCTTAAGAACTAGATCACGTTTAAGATTAGGGTAATTAATTGATGCTTGACCAATATGACATATGTCCATACCTCCACCGCTAGCGGTGTGAATTTGATTGTTGCCGAAGTATTTCTCCCTCAGGGCATCTCCAGCCATCCCCCCAAGAGGCCCCCCAGGAGGCTTTTTTCATCGTCGGCGCCTATTTTTTCACCCAGTCAGGCCCCCACGAGTCCAAAAAGCGTCGGATTTGACAAAAAACATAGCCGGCGCTACCAGGGCGATCCCAGGCCACCAGGGGGCTGTTGGGGGCGGAGAGAGAAGATTTTGCATGTCAATGGCCCACTGTCAGCCTCTCACTCGTCTCTTCATACTTTTCCTCCCGGTCCCCACCCACGTGACCACATACTCGCGGCCGCCGCACGCGGCCTCTGCCTCCTCCGGGCGGAGCTCGCCCGCGCCACGGGGTGGCAGGCGGCCAGCGCCGCGCCCACCTCTGCGTGGCGGGCGGGCTCGCCCGCGCCGCCGGGTGGCAGGCGGCCAGCGCCGCGCCCACCTCTGCGTGGCGGAACGGAGCTCGGCCGCGCCCGCCGGGCGTGGCCGGGCGGCCAGCGCCCGCCCCACCTCTGCATGGCGGAGCGGGCTCGCCCGCGCCCGCCGGGAGTGGCGGGCGGCCAGCGCCCGCGCCCACCTCTGCGTGGCGGGCGGGCTCGCCCGTGCCGTCTTGGCCGGGCGGCTCGCGCCGCGCCCGCCGGGTGTGGCGGGCGGCCGCGCCGCGCCCACCTCTGCGTGTCGAGGCGGAGCTTCGCCGCGCCGCCGGGGTGTGGCGGCGGAGCTTCGCCCGCGCTCGCCGGGTTGTGGCCGGGACGGCCCGCGCCCGCCTCTGCATGGCCGGGCATGCACAGGCGTCAAACGCGACGGCGGGGCAGGGCCTGGTCTCCTGGTCTCCGGGGATGGGCGTCGAACGCGGCCTGGTCTGGTCTCCGGCGAAGGGGATGGAGTCCACGCTGATGTCCGTGGCGGCGAGCAGCGCCGTGGCGAGGGCGGCAAGCAGGAGGGCGCCGTGGCAGGCGAGGCGAAGTGCGTGGGAGGGGCCAACGAGTGGACATTTTCAGGTTCACAGGGAAAAAAATTCGCCGGCAGCTCCGCAGGCGGCGAAAAAATAGCCTCCTGGGGGGCCAAACGGCTGGAGATGCCCTCATGGCCAGCTTCTCTAGCTCATTGGTGAAGTGGTCAGTGGCTCCTGAGTCTGCGTACCAGATGGTACCATCACCACCGCCTTGTTCCCTCATTGCAGCAGCAATGAGACGTGCATCAAGGACATAATCTTCGTCATAACGGTGCCAAAAGTCCATGACTTCATGACCTGCTTTCTTGCACAGTTGGCACCGAACACAATTGGAAGAAGATGATCCATAGGAGGTGTAGTTGTTGGTGTAGCCACCCCCTCCAGACCGCGTGGGAGCATTGTTGTTGTTGTAGCCGCGCCCACCTAGGTGCATATTCTGGTTGTTGCCACGTCCGCGCCCGCTGCCATTGTTGTTGCCACAGTTCTGCCCCTGCTGGTTGCGCCCACGACCACCTACACGACCGCGTGATGCAGCATTACCAGATGATTGACGGATATTCATACTGTGGAGAAGGTTGAGGCGGGCGTCGAAGCTGAGCAGCTGGGTGAAGAGCTCATGTACTATCACGGGTTCAACCCATGCTGCAAGAGCTGACACAACTGGATTGTAGTCGAGGTCGAGGCCAGCCAGGATGTGAGAGACAATTTCAGCGCCGCCTAGCGCCGCTCCCGTGGATGCAATCTCATCGGATAGCATCTTGATCTTGGCGAGATATTCGGTCATGGACAGATTAACTTTCTTCAGATTTGTAAGCGCAATTCTGGTGTTGATGGCTTGAGCTTGGGTTTGGGCAGCAAACGTGGCGTGGATCGCTGCCCACACATCCGCCAGCATCGGCAAGGTCAATACCTGGGCAAGGATATCGCGAGACAAAGATCCCATCAAAAAACCTTGAACCTGCTGCTGTTGAGCGTACCAGAGATATCTCGCAACGTTGGTGATCTGCTCCTCCTTCCCGTCCTTGGTGACGGTGATGGTTTCCGGCGGCGCTTGGCTTGTCGGATCAAGGTGATGCGCCATCTGCGCGCCCTTGATTTGTGGCAGCATGATGGCTTTCCACATGAGGAAATTATTCCTCGTAAGCTTCTTCTGTGGTGGTGACCCAAGGCTGGGCGAAGGTAGATGATGAAGCGAGGGAGGTGGAAAGAGAGGTTGTTGCTTGATTGGGTAGAGGGGGTAGTCATGGCAAGGTTTGAAGGTTCTGACGAGGATTGGGATGGGCTAGATGCGATCTATCCTTGATCTAGGAAGAAGATGCTCTGATTACCATTAAAAACTATGGGAAGCGTTAAACCTTTTTTTCAGGCCGCAGTTCTATTTATACCGATGTTTCCGTAGCTTACAAGAAGTTCGATCAGGAGTTTGATCGAGAGAAGTACAGAGAGGGTCGGTAGAGGAGACCGAGAGAAGGGATAAGAGAGGTTTATAGTTAAACACCAATCTTGTCCCTGTACAACTTGTGTTTCAACACGAAGACCACAAAACATTACAGATTTGCATACGAGCATAAAATTAAGTTAACCAACGGACTGTGGCCGCTCGATGCGTAAGCAACGGACAGGATGGAATCTTGTGTGATGTTGGACAGCTTTGTATATCTGCGAGTACAGCGGCGGCTCCCTTCTTGTTCCCCCAAATCCTCTCACAGCATCACTCCTCACTCCTCACTCCTGCCGTGCGTGGATTCGAAATCAGCGGCGGGATGGCTGGCGGCACTGCGGACGAGCCACAGATCCGCGTGGATCTGGCCGTCCTCAAGCACCAGTCCGAGTCCCTTCCTCGTCCGATGCCGCGGCCGCATAGTGCCTGGGAAGTTTCCTCGCCGCCGATCCCAGAAGAGCTCCTGCTGGGCATCTTCCGCAGCATTCCCGACCCGACCGACCTCGTCCTCACCTCCGCCGCCTGCATCACATTCCACCACCTCATCTCCGACCGCTCCTTCCTCCAGCAGTACCGCAAGCTCCACGCCCCGCCCCTCCTCGGCTTCATCAACGCAAGCCAAGGGGACACCCCGATCCTCCTCTGCAACACCAGTATAATCCATGTTTCTCCTCTCTATGGTAACTCAAATATAAACAACTTCCATTACAACCACGCAATAGCAAAATTTTATAGCATCACTCAAAGGGCAAAAGGCAAACCTTGCAGGATCATCCTTGTGTGCAGGGAATGTCGGAGGCCAGATCATCATAAAAGAATGGATATCATAGAGTATAGTATCTCTTGCAACTACATACACTTTGTTGCAGCATCCTGCACTTAATATCCAAGTAGAGTACAAACTGGCCCATCTGCAATAACTCAAACTCAGCACTGTTCCCCACTTGGTGTATCTCGAGTTCTCGACAGCATCATTATGATCATCCCGAAATGTCCCAAATGTGTGATCTGACATCCTCAAATTAGCAAGAATCTCACACAAACAAATGGTATCTAGCAGCAACCATTTGTCCCTCTTGTTGAGCCAGACGTCAAGTTCAAGCTTCTTGGCATGGATAAGATAGACGTCAGAATCATCATCTGCCTGTGACCTCATAGTGTCTCTCACGGCATTCAGCATCACACCTTGTGGGAGCTGAATTGTGGAGAAACTCAAGTCCATCAAATACAAGACAAGAATGTCAATTGGGTTGGACAGTATATAGGTTTTACTGTCCACAACATGGTTTATAAAGCGGTAAAGTGACCTAGAGTGAGCACCACCCGCTCTAATGCTTAAGCGACGCCTAAGCGCCTAAAGCAGGTGCTTAAGCGCGCCTAAAGTGGGCAAATTTCTAAGGCGCTCTCAGGGCGCCTTGTCGCTTAAGCATCTGAAGCAGGACGCTTTATATAAACAATGGTCCATGAGTAGAGGATATAATGCCATTTGACTAGGAAGTTCTGTCGTGGCCAAGGTTGGCATGGCCCAGATACCATCTTGCAACATACACAAGTGCACCGTAGATTTTGTTTTCTCCATTTTAGACTCCACGGCGGCGTGCATGTAGGACAAGCCAGCACCTTGTTTATTAAAAAGTACTCCCTCCGTCCTGAAATACTTGTCGGAGGAATGGATGTACCTAGACATATTTTAGTTCTAGGCACATTCATTTTTATGCATTGCTCCGACAAGTATTTCCGGACGGAGGAATAGTACACTAAGCCTACGGATGTTGCCGTCCTGGAATTTGTGGTGTGGTAATGTTGGGATAATGAACGTGCCTCTCTCATGGGGGAGTGGGCTGTGCACTACATATATTGATTTGGGTTCCTCGACTCTGAACGAGTTGATGATGACATTGCCATTCTGGCAGTTAAAGATGAAATTGTGAGGGTTATTGGGGTCGTTCAGGACTTCAGGCTGAATCTTGCACGGCGGATAACTGTGTCTAACTCTGGGGGTTGCGAAAGCATTGGCACGAAGAGATAATGGTTCTGAATTAACCCAATGTCGACGTAGAATCCAAGGTTGCAGGGTCGATGGAGCTTGCAGAACCTGCGGAGGATGGCGGGGTCGGAGGCATGACGAAGCCAGCGTTTACAAACAAGGGCTGTGCGGACGAGGGTGGTAGGTAAGCCGAGGTGGGCTATGATCTCGAATTGAGAGGAAAGATTCAAGGTTGGTTAGCGGTTGCTGCCACCTCCTCTAAGGAAAGTTCAAGGTGACATGAGAAATATTGTCTGCCCAGCCCAATCCTTGTCCGACTTTCTATTATGTGAGAAATACTTGCTACTATGTAAATGTCCACTTGACTACTCATATACGTGTGTGATAAGCACCGGATAGCAGCTAATAAAAGTGAATATCAACTATGCAATACAGTGAGAGTAACCATCGTTGTTGTAAACATACTGGCAATGAGAACATTTTAAGCACTGAAGGAAAAAAAATCCTTTGGAGGAACATACTCCCTCCGTCCCAAAATAAGTGTCTCAACTTTGTACTAGCTCTAGTACAAATTTGTACTAAGCTCAACACATTTATTTTGGGACAGAGGGAGTATATTTTATTATGACACAAAGATGGAACAATATATGCAACATGCCCTTACGTACCTCTTAAGGATAACTCCTCGGATTTGTCACCGTTAATTCGTTATTGGACTGAAAGTGAGGAAACAGTTAAGCATATTGAATTATCTAGAAGAATTAATGGAGCAACATGTACAATCACATAATAAATTTACTTGGTCAGTGTCATCTAAATTTGGTCATTCTGTCTCCCCCTCATTACTTGGTCAGCCTCCTCTCTGATTTCTATTAACAGAAACCAATTGTTCATCTACAACACGAAAAGACTAAAAAAAGGAAAGAAAACAGAAACAGAAACATTCAAGTAACCTCAGAGGACACCCAAGACCCACAGATATCAGATCTGGGGTTTGCCCGTTCATCAGCTGCATGACAGCGCAACAAAACATTTCATCCCTAGATGAGAGTGGACAGCCCCATCCCTCGCAAAAGCAGTCACCAACAAGCAGGAACAATCCACAAAAGGTAAGAGGGGCTTCCAAATTTTGATTCCTCTGTTCACTTTCGTTGCATTTAAGCTGCCAGTCAAAGGGCTCCAGGTCGCCATCTTTGAGATGCTCGAAAGACTTCCTCCGTCACTTGCTCGAAGGGCTTTACTCCCCAGCGCTTATCTGCAGAATTGACCATGATTTTAAACAAGAACAAACCACATGAATCAGAGCAAAGGTATCATCAGACTCTGTTTTGTTCTGACAACATGCACCATTCATAAATCTCAAAATCGTCCATGATACAGAAGCGAACCCCACTGTAATAAAAAAGATTGTCCAGATTTTTAAATCTAGGCTGTCAGAAGCTAAATAAGTCATAGCAGTATGAGGTACAGTTTTCAGCTTAAAAGCACATTGCAAAATGGTTCAGATCAATATAGCCATGGAGCAATTCAGAAATAACCAATCAATAGTTTCACTTTCCAAACAAATTATCTGGGAAAGTCCATCCTCTTATACAGAGAGCTAACAGGAAGAATCCCACTGACACTCCAAGACCACATAATTGAGTCTTTACCAGTGGAGAACGACATTGCCACAAGTAACTTGCATGATGTTCCGCGCTTGTGAAGTATCTACCTAAAAGTCCTACTAAACTGCACTGATTCTCACATGATTTTAGCTTTAATGTAGGTAATTTGAACATTAACCAAACAGTCACTCAAATATGCCTGACATAGTGAACATAAATATAGTCGGGACAATACGATCGGGGGAGATTCGATAAGATAAGAACAGTTGAAAAATATGACTAGCAACATTCATATTTTTTTTATTTTTTTGTGAGGTACCATTCATACTTGAAATCATTAACATAAGGAAACCGACAAACCAGGAATAAATTTTTAAGGATGTTTGATGTAACCAAAAGGAATTAAACAACTAACACAATTAGCCACAATAACAGTTTGTGTTCGATATGATCATGATGAATTTGACATGACAAAACAATCGAACATGATGACTTGCACAATTCATACTTAAACTACATAATAGAAAAGAAACCAACCTAATAAACTGAAACACAGTTTTCAAGACGCATTACCAGGATGAATAAAGTGAGCACAACCACAAACAATCATAATTGACTTGCACCCTTCATGCTTAAGCTGCTCAAGAGAAACAAAACAACATGATATTAGTAGCTTGGAACAAGCCAACAACAGCAAACTAAAGATGATGGATTTGTCCATTTACATAACTATTCTGACCGGTACACCAGAGATCAGTGAGTCCTCGCTAGCAACAGCAATCTGCCACGATCTGAAAAATAAATACCAAGCACAAAACTCATAACCAACTCTCCATCACAGAATTCATAATTCGATGTGGTGTTGTACTTATAACTAGTTCCAAAGGTTACAAGACTGTATTTGACAACTTAATGGAAAAATTGAAGCAAGGTAAACTGATAATACAATATCAACAAGGTTGACAAAATATTTAGCAATCTCTATTTTACCCTACCAGGCATTTCATGCTTAATAAACTATTTGACCAATCAAAAGCAATAGGAAAAATGAGACATGTTATTCCAGGGGTAGTGATGCAATTGGCCCCGCTTCCCATGGACTCCACCATATTATAGCACAAGGTTTTCAGGCGGAAGGTGAGTCGGGAATTCAGAAATAGCCGCAGAAACAAGAGGTGTCTTCTATTGTATGACAGCACCCTTGAAATCAGTTCCCAAGTCTTTAGTAGAGGTGAAAAACATGCGAGTCGCACACCTGCTAGAAGCTATTAACAAAGGATAAACGTTTTGTGGTGAAATTAAAGTTATGATTTGGGTCCTTGTATCACAAACTAACTATCGAAAAGTCTGGTACTGCTACTTTGACAGATTTTTTAAAGATGAGATCAGAAGTCATATATAAATGCCATGAGAGGGAAACAACATAGATAAGATTACACATAATTTTTGTTCCAAGTAGCTGAGTTGAGCATTAGGGAAACAATAACTGACATATGCCTCACAAATAAACTGCTGAGCAGAGTAATAGAAGCACTTCTGACAGAAGCCAGCAGCAGACTTTGATCAGTTAGTCCACACCAGCGAGAACAATATGCCATGATCTAAAATATATCATGGAAAAAACTGATAAACAACTCCAAGTCATTGTTCCACTTTGGTGAGCTGCTTGCAGTACAAATTCCAATAGTTACAAGGCTGAGTTTTAGATGTGACCTTGAGCTATGCCACAAACATCAGAATTTGTTTGTAAGAAAAGCAAGGTAACATGATATTACTAGATCAACAAGTTTCTATGCATATTTAGCAATTCGACTGATGCATGCCATGGCCCTTAACGATTAAACTCTCAGAAACATTCAGTTTTCACTAGCATACACAAAAAATGTATGGAAAATTGTTGACCAACCAGAATCAACTGTATTAAGCAAACATACAGAATCTGTAGCAAAACGCAAGACAACAGACAAGAAGCAATGTGCTAGTATCATACCTGGAGTGTAGAAGCTCATGTAGGGTAGGACGCTAAAGGAGACTCCACACTCATCAACCTTGTTAACCTTCCCAGAATTGAGATTGATCGTGAATAAGCCACCACCTGAGCTAACGAAGATGACACCCACACCTTCCGCGAAGCCGACCACAAGTCGTCTGTCATCGGGATTGGCAACAGGTAATGTTTTCTCCAGCTCGATGACCCTGTATTGTACCCATTCCGCAGCTTGTGTCGTATCCACCACCTTCCTTGACCATGTATAAAGGCTCGATCCCTTAATGCAGGCAAAGCCCAATGAACTGTCCTCCATCGCCATGAGGGAAATGTAGAGCACGTCTCGCGCCGCCGGTGGTGGGTCAATCATGGATAGGCGATCCTTGCTCAAGTCATACTCGACGATAGCATTGCCCAGCCGAACAGTGAAGTAGACTGTGTCTCCAACAAGGGTGCCTCGCCTAGGCTGGATGTAGGGTATGTACTTGGGGTCGTAGCGGTGTGGATCTGCAAGCCCCTCCTGCACATGCCGGGCATAGGCCTCACAAGTGTTGTGAAGACCCACTCCCTCGTTCCACTCGCCCGTCTCCGACGAGTAGACGCTCGCAACTATGTTGTAGTGGTGCCCGTGAGTGGCCACGAAGAGCACGCGGAAGGGGCCGCCGTGGCAGTCGAGGTGGTCGCAGCCGTCGGCGGCGCAGAGCACCGTCACGGACTGGATGAGCCAATCGTCCGCCGTGGGCACGGCGTGGCGGTCGCCCGTGACGGGGTCCCAGACAAGGTAATGCATGCCGTCGTCCGGACCCAGGTAGGAGAAGACGCGGCCGTGGCGGCAGTCGAGGGGGCTTGCGAGGGCGAGGCGGCCGTGGGAGGAGGACGCCGGGTAGGGGAAGTCGGGCATGGAGGTGGTGGACGCGAAGCGGGGGGCGGGCGGGCCCAATTGGCAGAACATGAGGCGGTGGAGGAGGCCGAGGAGGGGAGGGGCGCCGTGGAAGGCGCGGTAGCCGCGGAGGAAGCCCGGGTCGCAGATGATGCGGAGCCACCGCTTGCAGACGAGGGCGGCGCGGAAGAGGTGCTCGGGCTCCTCCGGCGGGAGGCGGAGGAGGATCTCGGCGGTGGCGTCGTCGACCAGCGGCGGAGGCGGCGCCATGGTGCGGTCGTCGAGGGTTTGGGTGGGGATTGGATTGTTTTTTTTTCTTTTTTTTGGGGGGGGAGGATTGGATTGGTGAAGACGAACAAGGCTCGGCTGGGTTGGGTTGGACCAGAACCCCGGCTTGGGCTCCTGACTTGACCCACCGTGCATTAACGCTATTTTTTATTTTTATTTTACCCCTAAAAAAACCAACGCTATTTTCTACACCTAAAAAAACCAACGCTATTTTCTCATACAAAGTTATATTCTATGACAAATAAATGTATTTTCTCATAAAACTTTGTTCACGTCTAGACCACATCTTTGTGTACATTTACAAGCACAGATGCCCGTGCATCGATGCAAAAAAAAAAAAGATGCCGTGCGTTGCAACGGAAAATTTTAATATGTCCATCAGCAAATATAAAGTTTTTAAAAAGTCCCCAAAGCATTTTATTTAAAGTTTGTTGCTCTAAATCCCTTCTCTGTATTTATCTTATTATTCAAGTTTCTGTTTAATTTAAAAAGGAAAAAAGGAGAGAGGGAGTCCAAGGAGCCCAACTCTATCGGGCCAGTCTAAACTTTCCAGGTCGGTCAGCCCACCTACCCTGTTAACCTTAGAGCCAGGAGACCGATCCTCACATCTCTCATACAAATGCCCGTGCGTTGCAACGGGCAAAAGAAATATTACAAAGCCTACTCCGGGTGCCATCACGTGCCATTTCTTATAGCCAATTACGATAAACATCGGTAATAAGGTTACACTCTTCTTATGGTTGTTTGGAGCATGAAGTGTGGACGTGAAGAAGCTAGCCTAAATTCCTTCGTCTATTGGAATAGTATTTGTGCATGAAATAGTTTCTCTGTCATTTTTATGTTTTGCTTTTTGAAAAAGCAGAAATATTTCTTTATTTTGTAAGAACTGAGCGTTTGTTATTTTTATTAGAGTTGGAACATGTTTTGAAGCCGAAAATTTTATGGACACATTTTGTTTCAATTTTCATAGTGATTTTTCAACAATTTTAAATATTTTTAAATCAAAATATTTTGGTTCTTCGCATTTCATAAAAAGTGTGAACATATATGTAATAAATATTTTCTCCGGAAGAGGCACTGCGCTCGCTGGGGCAACTACGTGCCAGATCTGCACCGCGCTGGATGGCGACGAGTCAAACGGAGACCCTGCAAAGCACGCCGTGGCGGCTAGAAGGAGGATATGGTCGGAGACGGCCAGATTGGCCGGGGAGGGCCGGCTGGATCCGGAGAAAATGGGGAGAGAGAGAGCGCGATAATTCTATACACACGGAGTAATACGGGCTTTTACGGACTCGTGACGTTAGCTAATCTTCCCCGCGATTTTCGGGGGGTGTGGCCCCCTCACCTTAATTCCTCCAATCATATTATCCCAGCTAGGCCTCTCCGTGAATTAGTAAAAATTTGCCCGTGTGTGTAGCATTGCTCGAGAGAGAGGCTTCTGGGTGGATCCGTAGAAAATGGAGAGAGAGAGAGGTTGAGAGAGAGAGAGGTGTCTGGCTGGATCTGGAGAAAAAGAGTAGATCACAGCCTCACAGAGTCACAGGTACGGGAGCAGAGATAAAGTGGAGTATACGATTTGACTATATTGTAACAGTATATCTCTCCCTAATAATAAAGCACGGATTGGGTCTCCGGGTTCACCGTCACAATACGCTTTCTTCTTGTGAATTTACGCTTTCAGTTTGAATTTAAAGCATATGCGAGGTGGTACTAATTCGGACAACCACGCCGCGTGTCGTTCGTTAGGCTGGGCCACCTGTTAGCGCGCTCCAAGTGCCTATTACTTCAAGCCCACCGAAGAGGTACGCTGCCGGGTCCAGACCCGCTTTGCTGATCTCCTTCTTTTTTTTAATCCAATCATCCCTCTTTAATTCAGAAACATCCTTTGTGGTTCAATCCTACCTGCGACCGTCTCCTTCCCCGACACAAACTCTCTTCGAGCTCGCACACGCCCATGGGTATCCGTCACAGGTCGGTGCTTGCCTAGCCTCTCTCTCCCATGAATACTCCACCGTTGACGCGATGGGAAAGATGAAGACGGAGCAACAAGATGATCAGCCGTAAGTCGAGGCCATTCCCACAGGCAATTCATCCGGCTATGTATCTCGCCGAGGCCAATTGCAGCAACACCCGAGGCCCAAGTCGTTGGGATTCCCTTTTTCTCCGCGGCGGCTGGTGCGGCAGCTTGCTCCGATGGCGGCGGCGTCCTGCTCATCCAGAGAAAGAGAGAGATAGGGCGTGAGGGAGAGAGGAAGGAAGGAGAAAGAGAAGGGGCGCAGGGTGAGGGGAGCGGGCAGGGCGGGGTGCTCCTGTTGAGGCGGCGGGATTTGCTGCTGGCTAGCTGCTTCCGCGGGATCGAGCTTTGGCAGGAAGGATTGAGCAGCCACTGCGCTGAATGTGTGACAGGTTTGCACCTCTCTCTACTGCCCGTGATTGATTTCTCTGGTGAAGAACGTATCACCGTGTTTCAATACATCATGGCTGCAGATCAACAAACACTTGAACGTATCACCTGTATGTCTACGTGGTACAGTAATGAAGATTAACCGTTCAGTCTATTGATTCAGAGTGAGACAAGGCCAAAACAGAATAAGCTCATTTTTGTGGTGAGTTCCCTAAGCCCCAGACCTAGCTTTTTAATTACAAATTTCAGTATTTGACCACTTTATTTCAGTTTCATTATAGATTTCATAATATGTTTTATGCATTAATATAAGGTTTATAATATTTTGTGGAGCAATTAATAAGTTCCTCAAAGAAAAGAGATCACCTAAATTAATGACAGATTCATCTTATCTTCGATAAAAAATTCCGCCCCCTAATCTTGAGTTCTAATGAGAGTTGCTGAAGGAAAATTCAGCAAATTAACTCTAAGTAGGTGTTTTTGGTATTTCCCAATGTAATTAAAAATTTGCTTCTCATAATATGATAGGTTCGTTGTCAGGAAAAAATATCAGCATGAATTAGGCGCTTTCAAATGAAGCTGGACATGTTTACAGTGATCGACCGGATATCGTTACATCAGTCTTCAATATGAAGTTTAATGATTTATGAGAAGATGTTAAAAGTGGACATTTGTTTGGTACAGTTCAAGCATGTAAGTTATTTACATACTGATTTTCCCTCCTTTGGTTTAATCTTTTCATTTATATAATCTAATTTCGTCCATCTATTTCACTTTCTCTTTTTTTGGGTTATCCATATTTATACATGTCCTATGATTCAGCCCATCCAGTTTGCTATTCTCTTTATTAGGCCAGCTTTTGGTACTATAAAAAAATCCTTTATTGATTAATAGTACCATCTATATTCCTAAAAAGAAAATTAGTAGTACCACCTCACAAATATACACAGGATCCCACTAATTTATATATGGCCTCAAATAGACAACCAACAAGCCTCTTCGAAAATAATAAAAAACTGCGGGTGAGGTGTAGCTATAATATGGCAATGACGGAAATAAACAAAACAAAGGGTGAGGTGTGGGTATAATCCGACAATGACAGACCCAGTAAAGAAGGAGGCGGCGTGAGGAGAGCTTAAAGGTCATGGCAGCAGAGTCAGTGCTTGAATGAACTAGACATATGCAAGTTAGTGGTTAGGTTAGTAAAATCTTGAACCATGTGTTATGTTTTTTCCCGTTGCAACGCACGGGCCCTTTTGCTAGTGGAAAGGAAAAGAGAAAATATGATATCTCACGTGGGCCCTGGGTGGGTCAGCCGCTCGGATCCGTATGCAGCGTGAGCGGAGGAGATTCCCGCTACATACGAAAGTACGAAACACGAACGAAAACGCCTTATTCTGTTTATTCAGCATGGGTAATGGTTGAGGCTGTGTGATGAGAGCGTCATCGTCCCTGCGATCAGAGACGACTATGCTGACCGAGGCCGAGGTAGTCAGCGGTCAGAGGTTTGAAGATGCGCCGCTCGTCGGAGTCCAGCGCGGCGGCGAGCCTCGGCCACACATACATGTCGATGAGCCAGCCGTCGCCTCCCGGGCGCGCGATGGTCTGCACGTAGCCGCAGCACAGCCTCCCGCAGTCCTCCCCTGTGGGCATCGTCAGCGCGGCGCGCCCGAAGCCGAAATCGGTGTCCAAACTGAACGTCGCGAACGACGTCACGGCTAGCACGGGGCTACCCAGCCCGACGGTGGCCGTCTCGACGTACTTGGTAGCCCTGTGCTCCTCCACCCAGTCCACCAGCTGCTGGAAATGCTCGTCCGTGGCCGTGGAGCAGATCGTCTCGCGCACCGTCGACGCGATGTCTTGGAGCGGCCGCCGGCGGGTGTCCTCCACGCCCGCCTCGGCCACCGCGAACGTCGTGACGTTGCCGACGTAGTCGCGCATCGCCGCCTTGTAGTTGTACCTCGGCGCGGCGAGACGGCGCCGCCCGTTCACCCACCAGCCCATGCGGCAGCTCTCGTCGGACGCGCCCACGACGGCGGCGAAGGCCTTCCATAGGTAACCGGACAGCGCCTCGAGGCGGGTGGCCACCACACCGTCCTGGCTCGCCTGAGCGCGCAGCGTCTCGAGGTCTCGCGCCTCGACGTAGTACGTGCGCCCGACGAAGGAGCACTGGGTGGTCAGGGCGTTGACGAGGTGCGCGCCCTCCAGCGGCGTGAACTGCTCGCCGAACGAGGGGCCGTGGGACGGCGTGGCGCGTGGGCGGAACACGGAGCGGTCGTGGTTCGGGGCGGCGGAGATCGCCCCGGAGCGCGCAAGCTCGGACCACGCGGTGGCGATCATGCACAGCGAGTACCCGTCCATGAGCACGTGGTTGCTGGCCCACGCCACGGCGAACCCGCCGCAGGCGAACGACACCAGCTGCACCGAGAGCGCGACGCCGGCGTCGTACTTGACGGGGACGCCGACCTCCGCCAGCGACGCGCCCAGCTGGCCGTAGTCCAGGCTCGCCAGGGCCACGCCGGCCTCGGCGAGGACGAGCTCCGCGCCCTGGTTATCGCAGTGCAGCATCTCCCGGCGCCCGGACCGCGGGTCCACGACGATGCGGCCGGTCAGGGGGAGGAAGTGGTCGAGCAGGGACGGCAGCTTGGCCTCGAAGGCCGCGACGACTTCGCGGAGGCCGCCGCCGGAGGAGGGCCTCCGGTAGGCGCAGAAGAGCGAGACGGGGATGTTCTGGGGCAGCAGGTCCAGGTTGGAGACGGTGAGGACGCGCGGTGGTGCGGGTGCGGCGGAGGAGCCTAACGCCTTCACGGTGCTCCGGCTCAAGACACGGACGCGCGAGTTGCTTGCCATCTCCGTTTCTCCGGCGTCTGAGATTTGACTGTCGATTATGGCTATCAGCTTTTGTAACAAATGAGAATCTGTCACCTATTTGTATACTCCCCTCCGTCCTAAAATAGTGTCTCAACTTTGTACTATCTCTAATACTTCCTCCGCCGAAAATACTTGTCGAAGGAATGGATGTATCTAGACGCAATTTAGTTCTAAATACACCCATTTTCATCCATTTCTCCGACAAGTATTTTCGAACGGAGGGAGTACAAATTTGTAGCTCAAGACATTTATTTTGGGACGGAGGGAATACAACCCTTGGCAATGCCAAGGATGATTATTGATCTTCAAGTGGTTGGCAAATAGTGAGGGTACCACAAGTTGACCTTGTGATTAACAAAAGCTTGCTAGTGGATCCACGCAAATTTATTGGCGACTACCGGACTCGGATTAGGTCAATGTCTAAACTTATGAAAATTGTGGAATCTTTTGTACATTGGCGGGCGTTTCTCTTTGGATACCCCAATCAATAAGACAAGATTGAATTCACATGATTGATTAATGGAGTAACATTTGTCAGACCTTCTGTCTATGATCTTAACTTTATCCGGGAAGAGGACTGGGCACTAGCAAGTGGCATGCAGAAATCACATATTTGACCTGAGACCCAAATCAAATCACAAACTGACCTGCTTTCAAAAAAAAAAATCACTCTGCTGACCCTTTAGTGTGGCGCCCGGCAGCTGGGCGCCGCACAATACTATGCAGCGCCTCTGCCTTAGGCGTTGCACCTCCTGCCAGCGTGGCAGCCCTGGTCCAGTTGCGGCCGCACAGACAGCAGTGTAGCGCCTAAGGCTTAGGCGCCGCACTGTGTATGTTGCAGCGCCGATGTCTTAGGCGCTGCACGTTGACTTAGGCCGCATCGGGCCAGCCCCTCCCAGGCAGTTCTTCCACCTCTGAGAAGTTGCTCTCTTCAGATCTTGAGAGCGGCGGCGCGCCGCCGGATCCCCCCACACCCCCTCTCAGATCTGAAGTTTTGAGGCCTGGATTCGATCTCCAATCCTTCCTAGTACGTAAACTCCTCCGTTCCCTTTCTTTTCCTCCGTAAAATCGTTGCAATTTTAGGGATTTGCCCAAGATTAGGTGAAAACTTAGTTTTGCTTGGTTTGGATCTTTGTTTGTCCAAGATTGTGTGTTGTGATGGAGGATGTGTAGTCATATCCGGTAGTATATGATTCTTGTTAGTGAAACCTAGATTGTTTATTTTTTAGATAATTATGAGATGTTGAGTAGTATATGAGATGCCTAGTTTTGTAGATAATTATGAGATGTTGAGTTTTGTAGCTATATGTGAGATGTTGAGTTTTTTTAGATATATATTAGATGTTGAGTTTATTTAAAATATGAGATGTTGATTTATTTGAACACATATGTCATACGAGATATATATAGAATTTACAATCATTTATTCATTGTGTGAGAAGGAGATGTTGAGGATTTTGTAGATGAATACATATGAGATGTTTAGATGAACACATATGAAATGTTGAGTGTTTACCGATATTTGAGATGAACTCATGTATGTTTATTGTTTGAAACTGTAAGGATGGTTTGGCTTCTGGACGATGTCTACGACGTGCAACACCGGTCCTACATGATGCGCGAGAAGGATAAGGTAATAATGAGTAAACTAAATCTTTTGCAAATTTGCCTTTAGTTGAAATTTACATGCCCTAAGATTTGTCATTACTTTTTTTTGCAGAAGCTTGAACCTCTGAAGATTCGGTATCACGGGGTCTCTGGTCCTGCCATGCCTTACGACGAGCGGTACACACCGTACATCAAGCAGGCAGGACTACTCCTGTGGATTCTGTTGGTCAGCCGGTCCACGCCGAATCTGAATGCTCCACTGGTGTCCACTCTTGTTGATCGATGGAGGCCGGAGATGCACAGTTTCCATCTTCGGACTGGGGAGATGACCGTCACGCTCGAGGATGTCTCGTTGATCACCGGTCTTGCTATCGACGGGAGGCCTCTCTGTATGAGCACCGATTCTGATGGGTGGCGCGAGCAGATGATTGCTCTTATCGGTATGGCTCCTACCGAGGCTGATGCTGATGTAGAGGAGGGAGAAGAGAAGAAGAAGAGGGAAAGGAAAGTAGTCGGAGCTGCTTTCACGTGGATTCAAAATAACTTTGCGACGTGCCCTCCGGATGCCACTGATGATGTGATCCAGACACATGCTCATGTGTATATGTGGTACATTGTGTCGAGGACTTTGTTTCCTGACTCCACTGGCAAGAACGCTCCATGGATGTGGCTGAAGGCGTTGACCGTCTTCGATAGCAAGAACGCTCCATGGATGTGGCCGTATTCTCCACCGCCACCACGGCCCCATCCGTCCATGTCACCTCTAAGACGCTTTGTCTTACGTCTTCCCTGTCTAACGACCTTCAATTTCGGGTCCGGCCATAGTTGAACTCCATGATACTTCGGCCATTGTGATTGGTCCAAGTATGGCTGGAATCGTGGAGTCCATGTATTCTTTACCGTCATGATTGAGAACTCGGACTCCCTCACGGTAAGAGGGTGATTGAAGTCCACATTCCTAACCCGGGATGCATTTAACAAGTGCGAGCATGGGAGATGAAGCAAAGACGGCCTCATGCAGCTGCAATCACACCGTGTTAGGGAGACCTTGAAAGCCCGGCCTCCGTGTTGGCGGCCATCGTTTGTGGCTCCTCCGGGCTCTTCCACCTCATACTTCCACTCGTTGTCGTCATATAGTACAGCTTCTTCGGGACCATCGTCATCCGAGTTCGATGCATATGCACGAGAAAAAGGGATGGATTGGTCCATTGTCTGTTGCACATGATATTGGTCGAGATCACCCACATTGTTGTCATGGAGGTCAACTTCGTTGTCATCCTCCTCGTACTCATCATTCTCCTCTTCAAAACCTTCATTTTGGTTGTTTGGAGTCGGGCTCAATGTTGGCCAATCTCGTTGCGTGAATTGAGGTTCACTCATTTGATCTTGGTTCATGGGTGGGGGAGTGCTAGCAACCAACGGGGAGGGGTTCCGGTTCAAGTCTAAATTCAAAGTAGACTCAACCTTCTTGGAGGCAAATAACTCAAGAGCCTTGTCTAGAGATTCGGCAACCGTCTCCTTGTATGCAACCCAACGTTGCTCGGAGTTCACACGCATTGTCTTCCAACGGATGTGCATTGCAAAACCAACATTATGCCTTCCCTCAAACTCAACAACGTCACTTGGGTCCATCCAATTCAAATCTTTCCTCACTTGTTCCAAAAGCTCCGCATAGCTAGGACTACTCTCAAACACCATGTCAAGCTCATCCGGGTCCGTCTCAACATTGCCTTTCAAAAAGGCCTCTCTATCCACATGATGAACATAAACACATGTTCTCCCCATCCCTACAATAATCAAAAACACACATATATCAAGTAAATACTTAAGAAAAATATTTGCACACATATGCCCTAACATATATATGAATTAATAACCCTAACCCCCACATAACAACCATAGCCATAGCATAACCCTAACACCCACATAACAACCATAACCATAGCATAACCCTAACACCAACATCAAACACACATAACCCTAACCCTAGCATACTATGGAAGCTTAACCAACCCAAGTTAGCAAAGAAACATAACATCATTCAACACAAATTTGCAAATCCAAGTCAAAACTAGGGTTTCCCCCAAACTAGCAAGATTTGAGCAAATGTGACAATTCCTATGGATGAAAACGAGGGGATCGGAGGAGATTACCTTAAGGGAGGGGTTGGCTTCGAAATTCACGGTCAAATACTCCGGATTTGCAAGATTTGAGAAGGATTTGAGAGGGAAAGAGGGAAGAGAGGAGGCCGCAAGCCTAAGGGTTTGGGTGGGGTGGGGTGTGTGGGGGGGGGGGTGGGAGGGAGAGGGTGGGGCCAGCCAAGTGGAACACAGACTGCAGCAGCCTGGCGCCTAAGCGCTAGGCGCCAGACATTACATGTGTGGCGCCTAAGCCTTAGGCGTTGCAGTCTTGTCTGTGGGGCATAGCTGGACCAGGGCTGCCACGTTGGCGGGAAGTGTGACGCCTAAGGGATGGGCGCTGACAAGGGGTGCGGCGCCACTGTTGGCGCCACACCAAAGGGTCAGCAAAGTGAAAAAATTTCGTGACCAGGTCAGTTTGTGATTTGATTTCTGCCTCAGGTCAAATATGTCATTTCTGCCCAAGTGGCAAGGGCGTAGTGCCGCTTCCTTGCAGACCGGGGTTGAACTTCCGTCGGGAGCGCGCAATCTCACCCGGATGGGCTCCTTCTATAAAAACTAGATGATACCCCGCACGTTGCTGCGGAAGTATGAGGAAGCCTTTTGATTTGGATATAGGGGGAATTTATCAAACATGAATAGATGAGTATGATCCAGAAAAAAAAAACATGTTTTCAATCAAGATAATACTCTATTTGGTTACTCCCTGCGAAATAAAAAGGTTAATCATGTGATATATGAAACCAAACTCAAAAAAGAAAACAGATTCTACGGTAAGAGCAACAATCCTTAATGTGTGATGAAATAATATGTTGTTCTGACCTTTCAGCATATATAACTTGCAGTACAAAATAAATTATTTTTTGCTCAAGTTGTTCTGACTTTACAGTATAAAATAAATAATATGTTGTTCTGATCGTCCAGCATATATAACTTACAGTATAAAATATATTTAAAAACTTTTACCTTTGTAAAATAAAAAGGTTGCAAAAATTCAGTATATTTGACAACAAAGTTTCCTGAATAATCCACATATGCAGCTTCAACATGGGAGAGTATGTAAGAGTTGCACTGGCGCCATCTACTTTGCATCCACTTTGGATGCTCATCGAGAAAGCTCTCCCATGGTATACTGCCTTTTGTGGGTCAAATACCAGGAAACATATATGATACTCCCTCAGTTTCAAAATATAGTGCTTCCTCTATTCACGTGCTTCAACTTTGATCATAAATTTAACCAATAAGACCGACTACGGCGGGAGCAAAAGTTATACCAGTGAATTCGTATTCAAAAGAAGTTTTCAATTATATAATTTTTTCTCCCGCCGCAGTCGGTCTCGTTGGTTAAATTTGTGGTCAAAGTTGGACCTCGGAAAGCGCGGATGCACTATATTTTAGAATGGAGGGAGTATCTAATTTCAATGAACTCAGTCCAGAGATCATAAATATTTGATTGCTAGCTGCACCACCTCATGGGCCTGCACAAAATTCAGTTTGAGGTAAAACATAAGAGCTTTCAGTTTCAGTTGCAGGCACATAGTCGAAGAGTAAGAAAGATACATGATAAGATTAGTAATAGATCTAAGCTAATATGGTGGAACTAAAACAAAACTTACATTATGTTGGAGATGAATGGGCGTTTGTGTATAGATTACCTGACGGCGTCCATATGGGGCCCTAGTTGTTTGAGACAAATCCGCGTTTGTGGATAGATCATTTGACGAAGATACGGAACGACTTGTGTAGAATCTGAGCTTGTGGTGAAAAAATAGAAGAAATGATGTTGGGCCATCGGATGAGAGATCGATGGCACAGGTCCGGATGGTGGGATCTTTGCACAAAATTTGCAAAATGGTCCAACGCTACAAGGAAATTTGCTTTCGCTGCCCTCCCACGTCTGTACCAAATCCTTACAGAGCGAAGGCACGGGATCGAAGATTTCTTGGCTGCGGCTGCGGCGGCGGCAGCGGCGGCTGCTGCGGTGGCGGCGGCGCAGATCCTGAGCCAAGCTGGGCGGGCACGCGCAGCAAAGAAGCTGATCCATCTCCTCCTCGATGGCTCCTAGCCGTTTCTTCGCCGGTGGCGCGGTTTGAGGCAGATTGGATCGGATTCCTCACCTTCTCCCCACTCTCAGGCTCCCAGATCAGCTCTCCGCCGTCCTCCGCCCCCCCCCCGTCACCTCCTCTCGCGATTCAGCAGTAGCTCGGCGGTCGTGGATTATCGCCTCCTTCCCGGCCGGCCGCTTCTTGTTCTGCGAATAGGCCACCACGGTTCGTCATTCTTCAGGTAAAATATAAATGTTAATTTTTTATTAGCTAGTAGATTGATACTTCATCTCTATAGTTTTATATTTTTTCTACTTGTTAATGTTGAATCTGTCCATTTAGTTGCTGGGTAGCAACAGAAGAAGAATGAGCAGCAGCCCGAGTAGCATAGAAGCTGATCTGCTCTGGGGTGATTCTTATGTTTGTTGGATTCTTATTTTTTTCTAGAAGCAGCAAGTTGATTAGTGCTATTACTTATTTATGGTACTGTGTAGTGCTACTGGCTCATGGAGATCTTGTGTTGGCTTCAATGGCTACTTCAGCCATACCAAGCGCGTGTACCAACTGTACATAAATGCTATCTGATTTCTAGCAGGAAGCAATACACTAGCAAATCTAGCTATACCGGTGAGATGCACTAGTACAAGAAGTAGGCTGCTCTGGCTTCGTCGATTCTTCAGCGGCAAGCCGAAACGCACACACGTGAGACACAATGGCTATTTTTCTTTTTCTCCCTCTCCAAGATACATATGCTGAATAGACACAAAGATGCCTTTACATATTTTGCTAGGGGATTCATTGGGTTGGCTATTCCTTTTAAATGCTTATTGATGATCTTTCATCCCCAAAAGTCTGGCATTTGTTATTGGCTGGGTGCTCGCTCCAGTATTTCTATGCACATGAATATTTCCTGTCCTTCTGAGAGTAATTAATTACATTTCCCTAATCTTTCCCATAAGCCATGCCTTTGATATGACCCATGTGGCAGAAGTTTGACATGGAAAAGATGATCCCCAGTCTAAATTTGCAATTCTCATCACAGGATCCAGTAATGGAGGGTAGCAGTGCGATGTCTCCTCTAGGAGAGCCCTCAATTCCAATGATCGCAGCATGTGCACCAGCACTATCAGGTGACAATAGCGATACGAGAAAATCAAGATATCCTAATGTATCTAACATTATGTTATCTACTTTGACCCACATGATGATGATGATGTGATAATTTTCCTATTTGTAGGGACATTGTCTATGATGGGGAAGGGAATGTGCTCTCTCTGTTAGACATATCCAACTATCACATGCCATTTTATTTGATTTGAAAACTCCCTTGTAGATACTGGAAAGCCAGTTTAACTTACAAAGTTATCCTGACTAGTTACATATATATTAATATGTTTCAAGAATTTCATCCAAAGTTTGACATATAGGTTATGTATCCTAGGTTGGAGTGCTGAATGCAGCTAGACATATATATGATTGTCTCTCTTCTGGAGATATTCTATTTGTTATATGTTTCTGATTGACACCTATTTACTTGGTGTGTTTACATAGGTAGGTCGAACTGATCAAGTCTATAAGAGTCCAACCTCTCCCAGCAGGAAGCTCGATTACCAGGAAGCACTAACACAAGGCAGAATGATAGATATTTTTGGTCTTGTACCAGCAAGACGCTTGTTGGGCGATGATAATTTCAGCCTTTACCACTTGGTCTTGCCGGCCATATTAGAAATGATCTGTATGTTTCATGTAGTCAAGTACTCAAATGCTTGCTGAGCACTGATAAATTCAGTCCTTAATTTGTTCTACTTCCAGTTTGACATGTACGTGTGGTCGTACTTGCCTCTTTGTGATGTGTTCTTATGTACTCAAGTACTGAAATGCTTGCTGAACAGCGATAATTTCAATCCTTAAATTGCTATATTTTCCAGTTTGACATGTATGTGTGGTCGTACTTGAGCTGGGATGGCTTATTATCTTATGTGTTAAAATATTCGTGATATATATTGTCATTTCTTAGTGACCAAGATGTTCGACTCTCTTCAAAAATTAGTGGTGTCACATAAATGTGTCTGGATTTCATCCAGTAAATATTTTCTCAGATCTTATATGAGACGAGTTTGTTTCAGACTAAGAAGATATGTGCATTAGTACTGTTCATATCTGAAAAATGGTTGTATTTCACGAAGACTTGAGGTGCATAGTGCAAATGTCCTATTTCATGTCGAACTATCAGTAGGGGGGTTTCTGCAAAATCTGCATTAAGTGGGCTGAGATGCCTCCACCCCAATCTGTACCATTGATCTGCAATCTAGTGGTCCAGGATCTTTTTTTCTATTTTTGTACAGCAAGCTCAGATTCTACCCAAGTCGTTCCCCGAAGCTACATACAGGCGGCCTGACATGAGGCGCCCGAATATGAGGATGGATCATGACTGCCGGGGCTCCGGGTAGGAGGACTGTTGGGGCCGGTGAAGATGGACACGGCGTATATCAATCAACAGATTCACCCGTGTGAGATGGCCATGGCTCGTATGTGTGCCCACCAGGATCCTGCAGAGAATGGAAGCCTTGCAAACGATGGATGGCATGCCAGCAGACTTGTGACTGGAGCAGATTGGGACGATCGTGGGAATGTAGTAGGAAGCAGTGGCCATTATTGTCTATTTTATGGGGAAGTGGCAGAGTGGAGAAAGGAATTGGAAGGGAACGGAGGAAACACAATCGGGTGGGCTTTTAATCTGTTTCAGGAAGGGGAATAGTGATGTGATGCGTCGCACAATAGGGCCACCAAAAAATGGAGTACTTATTGTTCGTAGTGATGTGGGTTGCGACTTGCGTGAGCGCTCAATCGAGGATAGTAACAAAATACACATGACATTAGAGTCGTTGATGTGGAAGGGCTGCTAATGTGGATAGCTTGTATGCGAAGAGAAATAGGATAGTGGGGATGAACTATTTAGGTATTATAGATTATAGATATGTTATAAGTACTAGTGTCCATGGATCTTATTTTTTAACTTTATTGGGAAAGCACTTGGCACTTTTGGAGAGGCGTTGGGACTGCGGATAAACTACAGGAAGTCATGCCTTATTCTCATCAGGGGCAACGATGTTGATCGCCAAAGAATAGCTAACTTTCTTTTTTTTGATTCCCCGCAAAAAAAAAACTTTCTTTTTTGATTGGAAAGAGTAGCCAACTTACTTCAATGCAGTCTGGGGATTTCCCTTGCTGATATCTTCTTTCCATGGGCCGGCCCACATTGGCCCAGCAGGTAGCATAGAACACCGGGTAAGAAATCTTGTTACCTTGTAACCATAGAGCCCAATAAAGAGGGACACCGGTAAAAAAAAAGTGAGGGACACCGGTACTGCTCCACGCGGCCCAGTAAGGAGAACGGCTGCTAGCGCGTCCCATTTAAGGATGCGACTGGCCTGCCGCGAACGAGTAGTTCGCCGCCAGATCCCGAAATCACTATTTGAGAAGTATTCATCGCAAAAGATCACATCAACTTCCCAGGTTGCGACAAGTGGCGCACATGCAGCGGGCCATTTGTCGCAACGTGGGAGTTTTCCCTTTCTTTTCATAGATATGTTTATTCAAAACGTTTTATCTCTCAAACTGTGCGTCCAAATCTCAAACCGTTTTCACCGTTGGATTCCTCGAGTCGAGATCTTCAAAACTAGATCCCATGTTGATAGATTTTGACGAAACCATTTTTCATGAAAAAACAGGATGAAAAAACCGAACCGGGAGCACGGGTTTTCCCCTTTCCGAAAGAGGCACGCCCGTGTCTCTCACGAAATCACAACCGTGCCTCTCGCGGAAGAAAAACCGTGACTCTCACGAAAGGAAAAAAAAGAGAAAACTCATTTTTTTTCCGTTGTGCCATGCCCAGCCATTGATCGAACTTTTTCACCGAGCGAACTTTAGAAAATGCAAAACTTGTTGGAAACCCAAACAACCTGGCATGGTGACTTGAATTGTTGATATAAGGCTTTAAAAAAACTGGGGCCAATTCATGGATGTCCACAAAACAACGTGCACTTGAATTGTTGATACAAGGCTTTTAAATAAAATGGGGTCAATTCAACGATGTTGACAACACACCGTGCTCTCAAACGGAGTCTTTTAGCCTACCCGGACACCCATCATTGAACATTGTCTAGAATTGGAAATTCTGAAAATGATCCCAACTTTTGCAAGCAAGTGGTCATGCCCATGGTAATATGGTATGTATCCATGTCAGGTTTGAATGATTTCCAACACCGTATGTAAGTTGCGACATGTCCTTTTTGAACAAGAAAACTCTAAAAAAATGCAAAAATTGTCGGAAACCAAAACAATTTGGCATGGTGCTTACAAGATAATGAAAAAATTAGGGTCATTTGAGGGATGTCGATGAACAACGTGCTCTCAAATGAAGCCTTATGACCTACTCACACACTCTACGTTGAACATGGTGTTTTTTGGAACATTCTTGAAATGACAACAACATTTAAAATACATTTCAAGAAAGCCAGGTTTGAGGAAAAATATATTTAAAATCACAATTTAAAAACGCACTTAGAATTGTCACCTAAGTTTTAAATGTAACTAACAAATACAAGGAGATAAAATTGAAAATTGTAAATGCTTTACTTAGAAAATAATTAATAAATGTTTGGCAAAAAAAGGAGATAAAACATTTCCTTTAAACAGTTATTTTGGTATTCCAAACCATATTTCATATATTTGAACTATTTTTAGAACGAATACTAAAGTTCAAAAAGGATAATCATGAATTACAAAAAAAGAAGAATAACGAAACATAGAAAAGAAAGCGTTAGGCCTTGCCCAATTAGGCGACAGTATCGCTCCCGTAGGGCGCCTATTGGGAATTTCAAAAAGTGTTTGCATTTTTACAAAATTGTTCAAGTTTTCAAAAAATATTTGCAAATTTCAAAAGTTGTTCATCTTATTAATTTTTTTTTCAAATGTTAAAAAAGTTCGTCTTCTCAAAATTTGTTCCTAAGTTCAAAAAATGTTAGGAAATATATTTTTTTGCTCTTTAAAAAAATAGGAAGTTAAAAAATATTGTTATTTTTTAGTTTTTGTGCAGAAATTAATAAAATTTGCTATTTCAGTAAATGTCCTTGCTTAAAAAATCTTCCCAAATGTTTGGAATTTTCGTGTTTAAAAAAACAAATGAATGCATTAATGTGAAAAATGGGAAGAAAAAAGCGCTGAAAGCCTTTGTCCACGTTGGGCCAGCCTAATGGGGCTACTACCTTCAGCGAGACGTCCTAAACATGGTAAATATTTGTTAAAAATTATGTTTCTTTGTTTAAATGTTTCAATAAAAGTCCGAAAAAATTTAATATACATCAGAATTATATTGTTTTACATGTTTAACATTTTGAAATAGATGATACACATTTAAAAAAAATTGTTTGATGATTATTTTTTCATAAACATTGTACATTTTTGGTATATACTAGGAACATTTTTATGCACATTTAGTAATTTTTGAAATATATGAGTAACATTTTTGATATAGAGTAAACATTTTATAGAAATTATATTCTATGTAAATTTTTAAAACATGTCTACATTGTTAATACGTATACATTAAGAACATTTTTTTACACGTATAACATTTTTAATAGATGATTACTATTTTTACAAATATTTTTCTTTGAAGAGTACCTGTTTTCATACACATTGTACATTTTTATGTATCCTAAATATTTTAAAATATTTGATTATCATTATTTAAATACATGATCTACTTTTTCCATACACATTGTACATTTTTTATTTACAGTTTTTGTATACATGAGAATCATTTGTAATACATATTTAACATTTTTTAAATGTAGATTACATTTTTCAAAAAAATTCTGTAGAGTGTTTTTGTAAATATATTGAAAATATTTGGAAGTATAAAATAATTGAAAAAGAAAGCAAAAAAAATGTGATTTTTTTAGAAAAAAACGAGGTTATGGCCTGTCGCGAGCTGGCTAGGCCCAATCTCGCGCTTTCTCAAGCAAGGCTGCCCTATTTCTTGAGTCAAGCGAGACATAGGCGCTCCCGTAGGCGTGTGATGCGTCCATTGATCGATTACCGCTTGATTGCCCACCACTAGGGATTTCCAAAATAGCAGTGGCAGGTCCCTGTCCATGTCTGTCACTAATTTAAGGCCATTTATAAGTCTTTTTCCAGTAGCGCGGTTACACCAATTTTTCTTGAAGATATTTAACTATACAGATTGTGTAATATTGACATATTGTTCGCGGTACAAGAATGTTGCTAACAATTTAAATCTCTTTCGCACAATACAAGATAATTAACTGACATTACCAGCAATTGTTGGCATTTATCAATCCATGGAGTTGAAAGCATAACCATATGGAACCCCTAAAACCCGCCGCGGCGATGCCACGTCCACTATATGAAGTTTGTCTGCTATATTTCGAAAATTTACTGGCACTATGTTTAACATTTCTTTATCTAGCTGAATTTATGATCACCATAATTAGATCACAACAGATTAAACTGTTTTACTACGTGAAGTTAGTTTTCTCAATCATCCATGTAATTATTATAATATGCATGTTTGTGACTGTCCAGTTTGACCTCCTTCAGTATGCATATTAGTGACTGCATATAAATACCTAACATCTTCTGGCTCAATTGTATATCTAAAATCGAGGGGGTAATCATGTCTTCGACACAAATTACATGATCACGTGATGGAATTTTTTTTCATACGTTGCAACGCACGACACATTTCATAGTTTTTGAATAATTTTAGGTCACCCTACTTATCCTTTTTCTTGTAAAAAAATACTAGTATTATTAGTTTTTTTCTAGGAAAGGAAAAGAGAATGTCAAAGATGGAACATTGTTCTCATATGGGCCAGGCCTAAGCCTGTAGCCCATTCTAAAAAAATAGTCTGTTAGCCCATTTAGGAAGCAGTACACATCAGCACTTTCCCCTTCCATGCCAACTTTCCATTCCTCTTCTCGAAGCCGGCGCCATTGCCAGCCGCAAGTCTGGAAATCTTCATCCGCCTACGCCTCCGTCGCCTGCGTCTTCTTCAGTCGGACCGCCGCCGACGTTCCTTCTGCCGGCGGTATCGCAAGCTCCACCACCCGCCCTTACTTGGCTTCCTCGAATTCCAACGCAAAGTCCTCCCACCCAACGATCAGGCCTCACCCCTCTGCGGTGGCCGCCAGAGCCACCACCCTTTCCATAGACTTCTCATTTTACTTCCTCCCCGGCTCGCCCGCGACTGGCGCGTCTATGACATGTGCAACAGTCGCATCCTCCTCGATAGGCACCGCTAGTGTGACTATGACGTTCTCTTCCTGGAGATGGGGGTGTGCGACCCTTTGTACCGCCGGTACCTCCTGCTTCCTCCGATCCCCGATGACCTAGCTGCTTTGGTGGAGGACGCACCTGGTAGAAAACCGCACCGATTCCGCGAGACCTTCCTCTTTGTGAAACAAGAGAAGAGATTGGATTCGGCACAACCCATAGGGTGGCCGGGGAGGAGTTTATATATCCAGCCTCTAGGGCACCGGCATAGCCGAGATTACAATATGGTTACAGAAGATAAGGAGATAAATACAAATACTAACAACCTCCTGATCTATACCAATATACTGTTTAACACCCCCCCTCAATCTAAACTTCCTGCAAGAAGATTCAGATTGTATCTATTTGAGACAAACATTGCCTCAGCCAACGGCTTTGTGAATATATCAGCAACTTGCTCTTTAGAAGAGATGAACCGAACATCTAGTGCCTTGGCTGCAACTCTCTCTCGAACGAAGTGAAAATCTACCTCTATGTGCTTAGTCCTTGCATGAAATACTGGATTAGCAGATAGATAAGTAGCTCCCAAGTTATCACACCACAACACTGGCGGTCTTGCCAAGAAAACCCCAAGTTCACCAAGGACTGATTGAATCCAGATTATCTCGGCTGTTCCATTTGCAAGTGCTTTATATTCAGACTCTGTGCTTGAGCGAGAAACTGTGGCTTGTTTCCTCGAACTCCAGGACACAAGATTAGGACCAAGAAAGACAGCAAAACCACCAGTAGATCTCCGATCATCACTGCACCCTGCCCAATCTGCATCAGAGAAACAACTTAACAGCATAGAGGGAGACTTCCTTATAGAAAGACCCATGCTTCGAGTATACTTTAAGTATCTCAAGATCCTTTTGGCTGCTGAGAGATGTGTAGTTGTGGGTGCATGGAGAAACTGGCAAACACGGTTTACTGCAAAGGATATATCTGGCCTGGTAAGCGTTAGATATTGAAGGGCTCCAACCAGGCTACGATACTTGGTGCTGTCATCTTGAGACAATGGCGACCCACTTTCCTTGGTGAGCTTCTCGGCCGAAGACATGGGTGTGGTGGATACATTACAATTCTCCATATTTGCCCGATGAAGAATGTCGCCAATATACTTCTGTTGAGAAAGTACAATCCCCCGTGGCGACGATTTCACCTCAACTCCAAGGAAGTAATGCAGAGGACCGAGATCTTTGATAGCAAAGGACGCCTGAAGGTCAGCAAGCAACTTGGTGGTAGCAGGAAGCGACGAGCTGGCCACAATGATATCGTCCACATAAACAAGCATAAACATGGTGACTCGAGCATGATGAAAGACAAATAATGAAGTGTCCGCCTTAGACGCCACAAAACCAAGTTGAAGAAGCCGAGCACTGAGTCGGGAGTACCACGCCCGAGGAGCTTGTTTAAGCCCATAAATTGCCTTCCGTAGCTTGCAGAGATGTCGTGGTGCTTGTGGATCCACAAAACCAGGTGGCTGCTGCCGTTCCAGCCGCCTCGCCAGCTTCCGGCTCGGGATCCCAGGGAGATCTCGGTCCCGCCCGCCCTGACGCTGGTACGGGATCCCAGGAGGATCTCCCGCCTGGATCTTCTGCTCCGCGTGGATCCGAAGCTCCGCCCGCACACACCATGGTGACTCGTCTACGTGACAACACGCGCACGGCCAAGCAACGCACTGATGGCACGGTTGTCTATGACCCCTCCCGACGTGCGTTTCTCGCCTCGCGGGAACCTACTGATCATCGTCAAGCTCTACGGTCCCCCGCGTGGCGTGCGGCCATGCAACTCGAGCTGTCGGCTCTACATCACAATGGCACTTGGTCTTTGGTTCCACCGCCGCCTAACGTCAACATCATTGACTGCAAATGGGTTTTTAAACTCAAACACAAAGCGGATGGCACAGTTGATCGTCACAAGGCACGACTCGTTGCCAAAGGGTTCAAACAACGATATGGCTTGGACTATGATGATACGTTCAGTCCTGTTGTCAAACAGAAGAGATTGGATTCGGCACAACCCATAGGGTGGCCGGGGAGGAGTTTATATATCCAGCCTCTAGGGCACCGGCATAGCCGAGATTACAATATGGTTACAGAAGATAAGGAGATAAATACAAATACTAACAACCTCCTGATCTATACCAATATACTGTTTAACACTCTTGTCCCCCGATGACAAGGAGGCATGGGCTGCAGAAGAGACATCATTCAGGGTAGTCTGGATGGAGCAGTGTTCAACTAAGATGTTTTCCTTTGTCTTCTCTTCTAGGACCGGACAGTGATGAGCCATTTCCTCCCAGAGCCGGAGCCATTTGCTTGTTGGCTTGACGCCGTTGCAAGTTCCAATTCTCTACCGCTCTTGCCAAGACACCTATAGGTGCTTCTATAGGTTATGTGTGAATACAGTCATCGTGAAAGCAGGGGAATGCAGACTAGGGATGTTTGTGCGTACAGTTGTCACAAAATACATCAACTATATCATTAGACCAACCAATTGTGAGAGTTCCATAAAGTGGCAATTGGAGAAGACAATTCCACTGGATTATTAGTACTTGTTCCTGGGTTCAACGAGAAGGTGTTGAAAAACGACTACTACTACACCTACCCGACCGGGTCTCACACACCCACCTCGTGCTTTTCACGAAGCATGCCTTGCCTGCGTTTGTTAAGCATGTCATCCTCGAGTACCGCTCAGGCTATTGTACAACTCTACATATATTGTGCCATTGTACTATGATCAATATACTATGAAGATCACCTTTCATATTGGTAATCAGAGCCTCTTTCCACTACCTTCCATGGAGACCAGCGACTCCTCCTCTAACGATGATGTCATGAGCCCCACCCCTCCCCCTCCAGTCCTCACCTCTCCCGAGCTCATCGCCCCGTAGCCACGATCCCACCCGCAACAGTCTCCTCCGCCATGTTCGTGATGCCTTTTGTCCCGCCTCCCGCTCTTCCCGCAGCCGCCGCTTCCACGTCCGCCGGCCGCCGCCATCCCCTCCATCCACAACCTCAACAACATTAGCAGCCTCATCACCTTCAAGCTCAACGTCCAGTCCGGCAGCTACACCAAGTGGCGTGAGCTCTTGTGCTACATTGTCTCCATGTATTCCACCGAGAGCCACGTCGATTACTACTTTGAGCCCGCACAACAAACTTCCATCTAGCGCCACTCTGATGCCCTCTACGAGGTCATTGCGGCGACGACAACATGATGTAACACGCCTGGAAGCAACTGAGCGAGTTCTCCATCGCCAACCAGCCCGCCCAGGCGGTTCACCTTGGCGCTGATTTCCGCGCCCTCACGCAGGGCAATATGCGAGTCGCGGACTACTATCGGCGGCTCAAGGCACTGGTGGACGTTGACAGGCCGATCACCTATCGAACACTGACGCTAGAGACGTTGCGCGACCTCTCTCGATGATTTCAGGTGATAGCCATGGTCTTACTGATGCAATCCCCATTCCCTACATTCAACCAGGCCCACTTGCGGCTTCTTCTTGAGGAGATCACCCAGGATGCCGTGACCGCGTAGATGGCTCCAACGTTCTCACGATCGTGCTCAGCGGCTACGGCGGTACAATGGCTCCTCTTCATGTAAGCATGGTGATCTTCACAAGGCGCCGACGAACACAAGGGCTAATGCTCGTGGTCATGGCCAGGGGCGCTGCCGTGGACGCGGCCAGGGGCACGACGGCCACAGTGGTGGGCGCGGCCAAGTGCATCTGGTGCTGGGGGGACTCCCTGGATGGGATATTTCACGCCATGGGGCGCGCCTTTCCCTCCCGAGGGGCATACGCTCCGGGTGCCTCCCAACACTGCTAGTGTTCTCGGGCCTCGCATCGGCAACACCACCCATGCCTATCCTATGGTCTACCCGGGCACGCCGTCCTCCTCTAGCAACCCACCTTCGCAGCCGTTGTGGGATCAGGCCAGCCTGCTCGCCGTGATAAACAATCTGTCCATCCAGCAGCAGGGTGGCAACGACGAATGGTACCTTGACTCGGGCGCTTTGTCGCACCTCGCAGGGAACCCAGGCTTGCTTTGTTCCCCATCGAAGTTATCCTCTTCGAGCATCGACGGGTCACATATGCCCATCCTTGCCACTAGTTCTGCCAAGCTAACCTTCCAACCCTTCTACCTTAACAACATCCTCTACTCCCCTCACGTAGTCACAAATCTCATCTCTGTTCATCACTTTTGTATACTCTGTCACTATTGAGTTTTACCCCTTTGGCTTTGTTGTGAAACATGTAGCCACCCAAACCCCGCTCATGAGTTGTACTCCCTCCGTTCCAAATTACTCGTCGTAGAAATGGATGTATCTAAACTAAAATACATCTAGATACATCCATACCTGCGACGAGTAATTCAGAACGGAGGGAGTAGTAGCTACGGGTAGCTCTACTCGTTCTCCGGAGGAACCAACACTCACTCTAGTAAGCTCTGTTTAGACGCTGGCGACCTCTAGCATCGAAGATTAGGACACCCTAGAGCTGCCTCACTTTCTCGCATGTCACATAACTTTCCGTCATCATGTAATAAGCCTGTCCACCCCCGTGGTTCGTGTGAAGCGTGTCAATTAGGTCATCAAGCTCGGTAGCCTTTCCCGGATTCCATGTCATTTACTACTTTCCCTTTTCCGCTCGTCCATTGTGACCTTTGGACCTCGCCAATTGCAAGTTTCTCGAGAGTTTTCTGTGGAGTTCCCCCCTTTGTCACAAATCCGACGTGGTGCCTTCCTTGAGTGTTTTTATGCCTATGTGCTCACCCAATTCCATGTTTGCATATGGTGCATACAATGAGATAACAGTGGGGAATTTGTCAACGTCGGCCTCCACACGCTCTTCTCCGATCGTGGTGTCGCCCTACACCTCTCTTGACCCCATACTTCCCCCCAAAATGGCAAGGCCGAGCATGCTATACATTCAACCAACCGCATTCTCTTCACTCTTCTTCTCCAAGCTCACATGTCGCCCCCCTTTTGCGTCGAAGCCCTACACACCGCAACCTACCTTCTCAACGTTCACCCTTCTCGTGACATCTCCAACAATATCCCGCATTTCATGCTCTACGACACCTCTCCAAACTATTCTTCCCTTCACACCGTTGGTTGTTTGTGCTACCCGAACCTATACGCTACCATGCCCCACAAGTTAACCCCACGCTCCGTCCGTTGTGTCCTTCTCGGCATGACTCTTGAACACAAAGGTTATCGGTGCCTAGATCTTGCAACACATCGTGTAATTACCTCCCAACATGTTGTTTCATTGAAATTCAGTTTCCCTTTGCATCCACCTCGCCGAGGCACACCGGCGCACGAGAAAATCCTACCCCAGATGTAGAAAATCCGGCCCCTTCCCAATTGCCACCCACAATCCACCTCGGATCGCCCACCCCACCCGCTCCCAAATGTCCCGCCTCAAGATCTTGCGTGCCTATGGATACCTTGGACTGGGCCCCACCTGTCATTCCCGTCATGACCCCCATGCTCAATGCGCATGTAGCACCTACGCCTGCTAGCCCCAGACCACACCCACTACCACCAGCCCACACGTCCGCCAATCTTCCTCACCTATTGCGCCCCGCTCACCCACTACCTCTCTCCGCATGCATGCAGGGCCCACCCCAGCCTGTTCACCACCTACGTCGTCATGCATGCACCCATTCCCCCCACGAGCCGTGCTTGTTGCACCACTTAAAAACCTACATAACATGGCGCACCCAAGAAAAATCTGGGTTTCTTCAACCCCACAAGCTCATGGACATAGCTACCTCTCCTAGCTCTATTTCTCCCATACCAGCCAGCTACAATCCGCCCTGAAGAACCCTAACCGGTACAATTCCATGCTTGAGGAGTATAACTCTTTGGTGCAAAATAAAATGTGTGGTGTTTGGTTACTTGTCTTGCATGTGTCAACTTGGTGTCTAGGGAATAGATATTTCTCCATAAACTGCATCTGGACGGCTCCCTTGCTCGATACAAAGCCCGTTGGATGCTAGGTGGCTTTACCCAACAGCCAGGGGTGGACTATGGCAAAACTTTCTGTCCAATGGTGAAGCCGACCACTATCCGCGTCATCTTAAGTGTCACCATCAGCAACAACTGGGCCATCAATCAACTTGATGTAAAGAATGCGTTCCTCAACGGAAATCTCAATGAGATCGTCTACACTAGCAGCCAACTTGTTTCATCAACAGTGCATGCCCCACGCTATGTGTAAATACCACATGTCCCCGTATGGACTTAAGCAGGGGCCTCTTACATGGTTTGTGTGGTTCACCTCCTTCCTCAACACTTTGGGGTTTGTGGCTTCACACATTAACTCATCCTTGTTCATCTTCTGGTGCAGCTTGGCGATGGCTTCCTACTTTTATATGAAGATGACATCATACTCACAACTAGCTCCACCACCCTCCTCGCCTCTATCAATAGCTTGCTCACCATCGAGTTCTCCATGACAAACCTCGGCGCCCTACACCATTTTCTTGGCATAAACATCCAGTGTAGTGCTCGCGCAGTCTCTTTCTCTCCGAGCAACAGTACACTCTCAAGATCCTCGATCGTGCTTCCATGCTCAACTGCAAGCCTATCACTACGCCCGTCGACGTAAAAGCCAAAATCTCCGCCCATGCTGTTGATCCTGCTCCTGAGCCTTCCCTCTTCTGCAACCTAGCTGGAGCGCTGCAATATCCTTACGCGCCTTGATATACCATATGTCGTCCAACAGGTTTTTCTGGTCACGCACTCATCGCACAATCCTCATGTCACCCTGCTTAAGCGCATCCTTCGCTACCTCCGGGGAACTGCACACATCGGGCTACTTCTTCGGCCTTCGTCACCGTCCCAGCTGATGGCATACATCGATGCCGACTGAGTCGAGTGCCCCGACACCCACCGCTTGGCGTCGGGATACTGCATATACCTCGGTGACAACCTCATTTCCTGGGCTTCTAAGAGGTAGAATATGGTGTCCAGGTCTAGTGCGGAGGTGGAGTACCGAGCTATGGCCAATGCCCTTGCTGAATCGTGCTGGATCCGACAGGTTCTGCAGAAGATTGGTCGTCCACCCACATGTGCCACAATCGTCTACCGCGACAACATCTCGGCTACATACCTCTCGTCCAACCCCGTCCAACATCAGCGTGCAAAGAATGTGGAGATCGATTTCCCTTTTTTCCGTGATCGTGTTGTTGGGGAACGTAGTAATTTCAAAAAATTTCCTACGCACACGCAAGATCATGGTGATGTATAGCAATGAGAGGGGAGAGTGTTGTCTACGTACCCTCGTGAGACCCGGCGAAGCGATCACAACGTAGAGGAAGTAGTCGTCACGTTCTCCTCGCGATCCGACCGATCCCGCGCCGTTACTCCGACGCCCCGAGTTCTTGACACACGTACAGCTCGATGGCGTCCCTCGTACTCGATCCAGCCGAGTGTCGAGGAGAGTTCCGTCGGACGACGGCGTGGTGGCGATCTTGATGTTCTACGGTAGCAGAGCTTCGCCTAAGCTTCATGACGATATGACCGAGGTGGAATATGGTGGAGGGGCACCGACACGGCTAAGGAACGATCCGTAGATCAAACTTGTGTGTTCTAGGGTGCCCCCTGCCCCAGTATATAAAGGAGCAAGGGGGGTGCGGCGGCCTAGAGGAGGCGCTGGAGGAGTCCTACTCCCACCGGAGTAGGACTCCCCTCCTAGTTGGAGTAGGATTGGGGAGGGGAAGAAGGAAGGGCGCCGCCCCCTCCTTGTCCTATTCGGACTAGGGGAGGGGCGCGCCCTGCCCCGGCCGGCCCTCCTCTTCTCCCTCGAGGCCCACTAAGGCCCAATAGCCTCCGGGAGGTTCCGGTAACCCCGGTTTTCCAAAGAAATCCCGATTTCACCAGAACCATTCCGAACTCCAAATATAGGCTTCCAATATATCAATCTTTATGTCTCGACCATTTCGAGACTCCTCGTCATGTCCGTGATCACATCCGGGACTCCGAACTTCTTCGGTACATCAAAATACATAAACTCATAATAACTGTCATCGAAACCTTAAGCGTGCGGACCCTACGGTTCGAGAACAATGTAGACATGACCGAGACACGTCTCCGGTCAATTACCAACAGCGGGACCTGGATGCCCATATTGGTTCCTACATATTCTCTGAAGATCTTTATCGGTCGACCGCGCATAACAACATCGTTGTTCCCTTTGTCATCGGTATGTTACTTGCCCGAGATTCGATCGTCGGTATCAATACCTAGTTCAATCTCGTTACCGGCAAGTCTCTTTACTCGTTCCGTAATACATCATCTCACAGCTAACTCATTAGTTGTAATGCTTGCAAGGCTTAAGTGATGTGTATTACCGAGAGGGCCCAGAGATACCTCTCCGACAATCGGAGTGACAAAACCTAATCTCAAATCGCCAACCCAACATCGCCTTTGGAGACACCTGTAGTACTCCTTTATAATCACCCGATTCGTTGTGACGTTTGGTAGCACCAAAGTGTTCCTCCGTAAACGGAGTTGCATAATCTCATAGTTACAGGAACATGTATATGTCATGGATAAAAGCGGTAGCAACATACTAAGCGATCGTGTGCTAAGCTAATGGAATGGGTCATGTCAATCAGATCATTCTACTAATGATGTGACCTTGTTAATCAAATAACAACTCTTTGTTCATGGTTAGGAAACATAACCATCTTTGATTAACAAGCTAGTCTAGTAGAGGCATACTAGTGACATATTGTTTGTCTATGCATTCACACATGTATCATGTTTCCGGTTAATACAATTCTAGCATGAATGATAAACATTTATCATGAAATAAGGAAATAAATAATAACTTTATTATTGCCTCTAGGGCATATTTCCTTCAGTCTCCCACTTGCACTAGAGTCAATAATCTAGATTACATAGTAATGATTCTAACACCCATGGAGTCTTGGTGTTGATCATGTTTTGCTCGTGGAAGAGGCTTAGTCAACGGTCTGCTACATTCAGATCCGTATGTATCTTGCAAATCTCTATGTCTCCCACCTGGACTAAGTCCCGGATGGAATTGAAGCGTCTCTTGATGTGCTTGGTTCTCTTGTGAAATCTGGATTCCTTTGCTAAGGCAATTGCTCGATATTGTCACGAAGATTTTCATTGGACCCGATGCACTAGGTATGACACCTAGATCGGATATGAACTCCTTCATCCGACTCCTTCATTAGCTGCTTCGAAGCTGCTATGTACTCCGCTTCACATGTAGATCCCGCTTCGACGCTTTGTTTAGAACTGCACCAACCGACAGCTCCTCCGTTTAGTGTAAATCGTATCCGGTCTGCGATTTAGAATCGTCCGGATCGGTGTCAAAGCTTGCATCAACGTAACCGTTCACGATGAGCTCTTTGTCACCTCCATATCTGAAAACATATCCTTAGTCCTTTTCGTATTTCAGGGATGTTCTTGACCGCTGTCCAATGATCCACTCTGGATTACTTTGGTACCTCCTGCTAGGCTTATAGCAAGGCACACATCAGTCTGGTACACAGATTGCATACATGATAGAGCCTATGGCTGAAGCATAGGGAACATCTTTCATTTTCTCTCTATCTTCTGCAGTGGTCGGGCATTGAGTCTTACTCAACTTCACACCTTGTAACACAGGCAAGAACCCTTTCTTTGCTTGATCCATTTTGAACTTCTTCAAAATTTTGTCAAGGTATGTGCTTTGTGAAAGTCCAATTAAGCGTCTTGATCTATCTCTATAGATCTTAATGCCCAATATGTAAGCAGCTTCACCGAGGTCTTTCATTGAAAAACTCTTATTCAAGTATCCCTTTATGCTATCCAGAAATTCTATATCATTTCCGATCAGCAATATGTCATCTACATATAATATCAGAAATGCTCTGAGCTCCCACTCACTTTCTTGTAAATCTGAGCTTCTCCAAAAGTCTCAGATGAACCCAAATGCTTTGATCACACTATCAAAGCGTTTATTCCAACTCGAGATGCTTGCACCAGTCCATAAATGGATCGCTGGAGCTTGCATACTTTGTTAGCTCCTTTGGATCGATAAAACCTTCTGGTTGCATCATATACAACTCTTCTTCCGTAAATCCATTCAGAATGCAGTCTTTACATCCATTTGCCAAATTTCATAATCATAAAATGCGGCAATTGCTAACATGATTCGGACAGACTTAAGCATCGCTACGGGTGAGAAGGTCTCATCGTAGTCAACCCCTTGAACTTGTCGAAAACCCTTTGCGACAAGTCGAGCTTTGTAGACAGTAACATTACCGTCGGCGTCAGTCTTCTTCTTGAAGATCCACTTGTTTTCTATTGCTTGCCTACCCTCGGGCAAGTCAACCAAAGTCCATACTTTGTTTTCATACATGGATCCCATCTCAGATTTCATGGCCTCCAGCCATTTTGCGGAATCTGGGCTCACCATCGCTTCTTCATAGTTCGTAGGTTCATCATGATCTAGTAGCATGATTTCCAGAACAGGATTACCGTACCACTCTGGTGCGGATCTTACTCTGGTTGATCTACGAGGTTCTGTAGCAACTTGATCTGAAGTTTCATGATCAACATCATCAACTTCCTCACTACTTGGTGTAGATGTCTCAGAAACCGGTTTCTGTGACAAACTACTTTCAAGTAAGGGAGAAGGTACAATTACCTCATCAAGTTCTACTTTCCTCCCACTCACATCTTTCGAGAGAAACTCTTTCTCTAGAAAGGATCCATTCTTAGCAACGAATGTCTTGCCTTCGGATCTGTGATAGAAGGTGTACCCAACTGTCTCCTTTGGGTATCCTATGAAGACACATTTCTCCGATTTGGGTTCGAGCTTATCAGGTTGAAGCTTTTTCACATAAGCATCGCAGCCCCAAACTTGAAGAAACGACAACTTTGGTTTCTTGCTAAACCACAGTTCATAAGGTGTCGTCTCAACGGATTTTGACGGTGTTCTATTCAGTGTGAATGCGGCCGTCTCTAGAGCATAACCCCAAAACGATAGCGGTAAATCTGTAAGAGACATCATAGATCGCACCATATCTAGTAAAGTGCGATTACGAAGTTCGGACACACCATTACGCTGTGGTGTTCCGGGTGGCGTGAGTTGCGAAACTATTCCGCATTGTTTCAAATATAGACCAAACTCGTAACTCAAATATTCACCTCCACGATCAGATCGTAGAAATTTAATTTTCTTGTTACGATGATTTTCAACTTCACTCTGAAATTCTTTGAACTTTTCAAATGTTTCAGACTTATGTTTCATTAAGTAGATATACCCATATCTGCTTAAGTCATCTGTGAAGGTGAGAAAATAACGATATCCGCCACGAGCCTCAACATTCATCGGACCACATACATCTCAGTATGTATGATTTCCAACAAATCTGTTGCTCTCTCCATAGTACCGGAGAACGGGTTCTAGTCATCTTGCCCATGAGGCACGGTTCATAAGTGCCAAGTGATTCATAATCAAGTGACTCCAAAAGTCCATCGAGATGGAGTTTCTTCATGCGCTTTACACCGATATGACCTAAACGGCGATTGCCACAAATAAGTTGCACTATCATTATCAACTCTGCATCTTTTGGTTTCAACATTATGAATATGTGTATCACTACTATCGAGATTCATCAAAAATAGACCACTCTTCAAGGGTGCATGACCATAAAAGATATTACTCATATAAATAGAACAACCATTATTCTCTGATTTAAATGAATAACCGTCTCGCATCAAACAAGATCCAGATATAATGTTCATGCTCAACGCTGGCACCAAATAACAATTATTTAGGTCTAAAACTAATCCTGAAGGTAGATGTAGAGGTAGCATGCCGACCGAGATCACATCGACTTTGGAACCATTTCCCACGCGCATCGTCACCTCGTTCTTTGCCGTTGTAAGCAATCCGTAGTCCCCTGCTTTGAGTTGCAAATATTAGCAATGTAACCAGATCAAATACCAGTGCTCTGCGAGCTCTAGTAAGGTACACATCAATAACATGTATATCACATATACCTTTGTTCACCTTGCCATCCTTCTTATCCGCCAAATACTTGGGGCAGTTCCGCTTCCAAAGGACCACCGCTTGCGGTAGAAGCACTCGATTTCAGGCTTAGGTCCAGACTTGGGTTTCTTCTCTGAGCAACAACTTGCTTGCTGTTCTTCTTGAAGTTCCTTCTTCTTCCCTTTGCCTTTCTTCTTGAAACTAGTGGTCTTATTGACCATCAACACTTGATGCTCCTTCTTGATTTCTACCTCCGCAGCCTTTAGCATTGCGAAGAGCTCGGTATAGTCTTTACTAACCCTTGCATATTATAGTTCATCACGAAGCCTTTGTAGCTTGGTGGCGGTGATTGAAGAATTCATCAATGACACAATCATCCGGAAGATTAACTCCCAATTGTGTCAAGTGATTGTAGTACCCGGACATTACGAGTATGTGCTCACTAATGTAACTATTCTCCTCCATCTTGCAGCTATAGAACTTATTGGAGACTTCATATCTCTCAATCCGGGCATTTTGTTGGAATATTAACTTCAACTCTGGAACATCTCATATGCTCCATGACGTTCAAAACGTCGTTGAAGTCCCGGTTCTAAGCCGTAAAGCATGGCACATCGAACTATAGAGTAGTCATCAGCTTTGCTCGCCAGACGTTCATAACATCCGGTGTTGCTCCAAAGAAGAGGCTGCACCTAGCGGTGCATCCAGGGCGTAACTCTTCTCAGCAATGAGGATAATCCTCGAGTTACGGACCCGATCCGTGTAATTGCTACCATCATCTTTCAACTTTGCTTTCTCAAGGAACGCATTAAAATTCAACGGAACAACAACACGAGCCATCTATCTACAATCAAACATAAACAAGCAAGATACTATCAGGTACTAAGTTCATGATAAATTTAAGTTCAATTAATCATATTACTTAAGAACTCCCACTTAGACAGACATCTCTCTAGTCATCTAAGTGATCACGTGATCCAAATCAACTAAACCATAACCGATCATCACGTGAAATGGAGTAGTTTTCAATGGTGAACATCTTATGTTGATCATATCTACTATATGATTCACGCTCGACCTTTCGGTCTCCGTGTTCCGAGGCCATATCTGCATATGCTAGGCTCGTCAAGTATAACCTGAGTATTCTGCGTGTGCAAAACTGGCTTGCACCCGACGTAGAGCTTATCACACCCGATCATCACGTGGTGTCTGGGCACGACGAACTTTGGCAACGGTGCATACTCAGGGAGAACACTTCTTGATAATTTAGTGAGAGATCATCTTATAATGCTACCGTCAATCAAAGCAAGATAAGATGCATAAAGGATAAACATCACATGCAAATCAATATAAGTGATATGATATGGTCATCATCATCTTGTGCTTCGTGATCTCCATCTCTGCAGCACCATCATGATCACCATCGTCACCGGCGCGACACCTTGATCTCCATCGTAGCATCGTTGTCGTCTTGCCAATCTTATGCTTCTACGACTATCGCTACCGCTTAGTGATAAAGCATTACAGGGCGATTGCATTGCATACAATAAAGCGACAACCATATGGCTCCTGCCAGTTGCCGATAACTTCGGTTACAAAACATGATCATCTCATACAATAAAATATAGCATCACGTCTTGACCATATCACATCACAACATGCCCTGCAAAAACAAGTTAGACGTCCTCTACTTTGTTGTTGCAAATTTTACGTGGCTGCTACGGGCTTAAGCAAGAACCAGTCTCACCTACGCATCAAAACCACAACGATACTTCGTGAAATAGACTCCGTTTTAACCTTCTCAAGGACCGGGCGTAGCCACACTCGGTTCAACTAAAGTGAGAGAGACAGACACCCACCAGTCACCTTTAAGCAACGAGTGCTCGTGGCGGTGAAACCAGTCTCACGTAAGCGTACGCGTAATGTCGGTCTGGGCCGCTTCATCTCACAATACCGCTGAACCAAAGTATGACATGCTGGTAGGTAGTATGACTTGTATCTGTTGGGGAACGTAGTAATTTCAAAAAATTTCCTACGCACACGCAAGATCATGGTGATGTATAGCAACGAGAGGGGAGAGTGTTGTCTACATACCCTCGTGAGACCAAGCGGAAGCGATCACAACGTAGAGGAAGTAGTCGACGTTCTCCTCGCGATCCGACCGATCCGGCGCCGTTACTCGGCGCCCCGAGTTCTTGACACACGTACAGCTCGATGGCGTCCCTCGTACTCGATCCAGCCGAGTGTCGAGGGAGAGTTCCACGAGACGACGGCGTGGTGGCGATCTTGATGTTCTACCGGCGCAGAGCCGCCTAAGCTTCATGACGATATGACCGAGGTGGAATATGGTGGAGGGGGGCACCGCACACGGCTAAGGAACGATCCGTAGATCAAACTTGTGTGTTCTAGGGTGCCCCCCTGCCCCCGTATATAAAGGAGCAAGGGGGGGGGGGTGCGGCCGGCCTAGAGGAGGCGCGCCTGGAGGAGTCCTACTCCCACCGGGAGTAGGACTCCCCCCCTTTCCTAGTTGGAGTAGGATTGGGGAAGGGGGAAGAAGGAAGGGGGGCGCCGCCCCCCCTCCTTGTCCTATTCGGACTAGGGGGGAGGGGACACGCGGCCTGCCCTGGCCGGCCCCTCCCCTTCTCCCTCGAGGCCCACTAAGGCCCAATAGCCTTCGGGAGGGTTCCGGTAACCCCGGTTTCCGAGAAAATCCGATTTTACCCGAACCATTCCAACTCCAAATATAGGCTTCCAATATATCAATCTTTATGTCTCGACCATTTCGAGACTCCTCGTCATGTCCGTGATCACATCCGGGACTCGAACTTCTTCGGTACATCAAAATACATAAACTCATAATAACATCGCCATCGAAACCTTAAGCGCGCGGACCCTACGGTTCGAGAACAATGTAGACATGACCAAGACACGTCTCGGTCAATAACCAACAGCGGGACCTGGATGCCCATATTGGTTCCTACATATTCTACGAAGATCTTTATCGGTCGGACCGCATAACAACATCGTTGTTCCCTTTGTCATCGGTATGTTACTTGCCCGAGATTCGATCGTCGGTATCAATACCTAGTTCAATCTCGTTACGCAAGTCTCTTTACTCGTTCCGTAATACATCATCTCACAGCTAACTCATTAGTTGTAATGCTTGCAAGGCTTAAGTGATGTGTATTACCGAGAGGGCCCAGAGATACCTCTCCGACAATCGGAGTGACAAAACCTAATCTCGAAATCGCCAACCCAACATCGCCTTTGGAGACACTGTAGTACTCCTTTATAATCACCCGATTCGTTGTGACGTTTGGTAGCACCAAAGTGTTCCTCCGTAAACAGGAGTTGCATAATCTCATAGTTATAGGAACATGTATATGTCATGGATAAAAGCAGTAGCAACATACTAAGCGATCGTGTGCTAAGCTAATGGAATGGGTCATGTCAATCGATCATTCTACTAATGATGTGACCTTGTTAATCAAATAACAACTCTTTGTTCATGGTTAGGAAACATAACCATCTTTGATTAACAAGCTAGTCTAGTAGAGGCATACTAGTGACATATTGTTTGTCTATGCATTCACACATGTATCATGTTTCCGGTTAATACAATTCTAGCATGAATGATAAACATTTATAATGAAATAAGGAAATAAATAATAACTTTATTATTGCCTCTAGGGCATATTTCCTTCAGTCTCCCACTTGCACTAGAGTCAATAATCTAGATTACATAGTAATGATTCTAACACCCATGGAGTCTTGGTGTTGATCATGTTTTGCTCGTGGAAGAGGCTTAGTCAACGGTCTGCTACATTCAGATCCGTATGTATCTTGCAAATCTCTATGTCTCCCACCGGACTAAGTCCGGATGGAATTGAAGCGTCTCTTGATGTGCTTGGTCCTCTTGTGAAATCTGGATTCCTTTGCTAAGGCAATTGCTCGATATTGTCACGAAGATTTTCATTGGACCCGATGCACTAGGTATGACACCTAGATCGGATATGAACTCCTTCATCCGACTCCTTCATTAGCTGCTTCCGAAGCTGCTATGTACTCCGCTTCACATGTAGATCCCGCTCGACGCTTTGTTTAGAACTGCACCAACCGACAGCTCCTCCGTTTAGTGTAAATCGTATCCGGTCTGCGATTTAGAATCGTCCGGATCGTGTCAAAGCTTGCATCAACGTAACCGTTTACGATGAGCTCTTTGTCACCTCCATATACGAGACATATCCTTAGTCCTTTTCGGTATTTCAGGATGTTCTTGACCGCTGTCCAATGATCCACTCTGGATTACTTTGGTACCTCCTGCTAGGCTTATAGCAAGGCACACATCAGTCTGTACACAGCATTGCATACATGATAGAGCCTATGGCTGAAGCATAGGGAACATCTTTCATTTTCTCTCTATCTTCTGCGTTGGTCGGGCATTGAGTCTTACTCAACTTCACACCTTGTAACACAGCAAGAACCCTTTCTTTGCTTGATCCATTTTGAACTTCTTCAAAATTTTGTCAAGGTATGTGCTTTGTGAAAGTCCAATTAAGCGTCTTGATCTATCTCTATAGATCTTAATGCCCAATATGTAAGCAGCTTCACCGAGGTCTTTCATTGAAAAACTCTTATTCAAGTATCCCTTTATGCTATCCAGAATTCTATATCATTTCCGATCAGCAATATGTCATCTACATATAATATCGAAATGCTCTGAGCTCCCACTCACTTTCTTGTAAATCAAAGCTTCTCCAAAAGTCTCAGATGAACCCAAATGCTTTGATCACACTATCAAAGCGTTTATTCCAACTCGAGATGCTTGCACCAGTCCATAAATGGATCGCTGGAGCTTGCATACTTTGTTAGCTCCTTTGGATCGATAAAACCTTCGGTTGCATCATATACAACTCTTCTTCCGTAAATCCATTCAGAATGCAGTCTTTACATCCATTTGCCAAATTTCATAATCATAAAATGCGGCAATTGCTAACATGATTCGGACAGACTTAAGCATCGCTACGGGTGAGAAGGTCTCATCGTAGTCAACCCCTTGAACTTGTCGAAACCCTTTGCGACAAGTCGAGCTTTATAGACGATAACATTACCGTCGGCGTCGGTCTTCTTCTTGAAGATCCACTTGTTTTCTATTGCTTGCCTACCCTCGGGCAAGTCAACCAAAGTCCATACTTTGTTTTCATACATGGATCCCATCTCAGATTTCATGGCCTCCAGCCATTTTGCGAATCTGGGCTCACCATCGCTTCTTCATAGTTCGTAGGTTCATCATGATCTAGTAGCATGATTTCCGAACAGGATTACCGTACCACTCAGTGCGGATCTTACTCTGGTTGATCTACGAGGTTACAGAGCAACTTGATCTGAAGTTTCATGATCAACATCATCAACTTCCTCACTACTTGGTGTAGATGTCTCAGAAACCGGTTTCTGTGACAAACTACTTTCAAGTAAGGGAGAAGGTACAATTACCTCATCAAGTTCTACTTTCCTCCCACTCACTTCTTTCGAGAGAAACTCTTTCTCTAGAAAGGATCCATTCTTAGCAACGAATGTCTTTCCTTCGGATCTGTGATAGAAGGTGTACCCAACTGTCTCCTTTGGGTATCCTATGAAGACACATTTCTCCGATTTGGGTTCGAGCTTATCAGGTTGAAGCTTTTTCACATAAGCATCGCAGCCCCAAACTTTAAGAAACGACAACTTTGGTTTCTTGCTAAACCACAGTTCATAAGGTGTCGTCTCAACGGATTTTGACGGTGTTCTATTCAGTGTGAATGCGGCCGTCTCTAGAGCATAACCCCAAAACGATAGCGGTAAATCTGTAAGAGACATCATAGATCGCACCATATCTAGTAAAGTGCGATTCACGACGTTCGGACACACCATTACGCTGTGGTGTTCCGGTGGCGTGAGTTGCGAAACTATTCGCATTGTTTCAAATGTAGACCAAACTCGTAACTCAAATATTCACCTCCACGATCAGATCGTAGAAATTTAATTTTCTTGTTACGATGATTTTCAACTTCACTCTGAAATTCTTTGAACTTTTCAAATGTTTCAGACTTATGTTTCATTAAGTAGATATACCCATATCTGCTTAAGTCATCTGTGAAGGTGAGAAAATAACGATATCCGCCACGAGCCTCAACATTCATCGGACCACATACATCAGTATGTATGATTTCCAACAAATCTGTTGCTCTCTCCATAGTACCGGAGAACGGGGTTCTAGTCATCTTGCCCATGAGGCACGGTTCGCAAGTGCCAAGTGATTCATAATCAAGTGACTCCAAAAGTCCATCAAGATGGAGTTTCTTCATGCGCTTTACACGATATGACCTAAGCGGCAGTGCCACAAATAAGTTGCACTATCATTATCAACTCTGCATCTTTTGGTTTCAACATTATGAATATGTGTATCACTACTATCGAGATTCATCAAAAATAGACCACTCTTCAAGGGTGCATGACCATAAAAGATATTACTCATATAAATAGAACAACCATTATTCTCTGATTTAAATGAATAACCGTCTCGCATCAAACAAGATCCAGATATAATGTTCATGCTCAACGCAGGCACCAAATAACAATTATTTAGGTCTAAAACTAATCCCGAATGTAGATGTAGAGGTAGCGTGCCGACCGCGATCACATCGACTTTGGAACCATTTCCCACGCGCATCGTCACCTCGTTCTTTGCCGTGTTAAGCAATCCGTAGTCCCTGCTTTGAGTTGCAAATATTAGCAATGAACCAGATCAAATACCAGTGCTACTGCGAGCTCTAGTAAGGTACACATCAATAACATGTATATCACATATACCTTTGTTCACCTTGCCATCCTTCTTATCCGCCAAATACTTGGGGCAGTTCCGCTTCGATGACTACCGCTTGCGAGAAAGCACTCGATTTCAGGCTTAGGTCCAGACTTGGGTTTCTTCTCTGAGCAACAACTTGCTTGCTGTTCTTCTTGAAGTTCCTTCTTCTTCCCTTTGCCTTTCTTCTTGAAACTAGTGGTCTTATTGACCATCAACACTTGATGCTCCTTCTTGATTTCTACCTCCGCAGCCTTTAGCATTGCGAAGAGCTCTGTATAGTCTTTACTAACCCTTGCATATTATAGTTCATCACGAAGCCTTTGTAGCTTGGTGGCGGTGATTGAAGAATTACATCAATGACACAATCATCCGGAAGATTAACTCCCAATTGTGTCAAGTGATTGTAGTACCCGGACATTCCGAGTATGTGCTCACTAATGAACTATTCTCCTCCATCTTGCAGCTATAGAACTTATTGGAGACTTCATATCTCTCAATCCGGGCATTACTGTTGGAATATTAACTTCAACTCTGGAACATCTCATATGCTCCATGACGTTCAAAACGTTGTTGAAGTCCTGGTTCTAAGCCGTAAAGCATGGCACATCGAACTATAGAGTAGTCATCGGCTTTGCTCGCCAGACGTTCATAACATCCGGTGTTGCTCCAGCGAGAGTTCTGGCACCTAGCGGTGCATCCAGGCGTAACTCTTACGTGCAGCAATGAGGATAATCCTCAAGATTCGGACCCAGTCCGTGTAATTGCTACCATCATCTTTCAACTTTGCTTTCTCAAGGAACGCATTAAAATTCAACGGAACAACAAAGACGAGCCATCTATCTACAATCAAACATAAACAAGCAAGATACTATCAGGTACTAAGTTCATGATAAATTTAAGTTCAATTAATCATATTACTTAAGAACTCCCACTTAGACAGACATCTCTCTAGTCATCTAAGTGATCACGTGATCCAAATCAACTAAACCATAACCAATCATCACGTGAAATGGAGTAGTTTTCAATGGTGAACATCTTATGTTGATCATATCTACTATATGATTCACGCTCGACCTTTCGGTCTCCGTGTTCCGAGGCCATATCTGCATATGCTAGGCTCGTCAAGTATAACCCGAGTATTCTGCGTGTGCAAAACTGGCTTGCACCCGTTTTAGATGGACGTGAGAGCTTATCACACCGATCATCACGTGGTGTGCGGGCACGACGAACTTTGGCAACGGTGCATACTCAGGGAGAACACTTCTTGATAATTTAGTGAGAGATCATCTTATAATGCTACCGTCAATCAAAGCAAGATAAGATGCATAAAGGATAAACATCACATGCAAATCAATATAAGTGATATGATATGGTCATCATCATCTTGTGCTTCGTGATCTCCATCTCTGCAGCACCATCATGATCACCATCGTCACCGGCGCTACACCTTGATCTCCATCGTAGCATCGTTGTCGTCTTGCCAATCTTATGCTTCTACGACTATCGCTACCGCTTAGTGATAAAGTAAAGCATTACGAGCGATTGCATTGCATACAATAAGCGACAACCATATGGCTCCTGCCGATTGCCGATAACCGGTTACAAAACATGATCATCTCATACAATAAAATATAGCATCACGTCTTGACCATATCACATCACAACATGCCCTTCAAAAACAAGTTAGACGTCCTCTACTTTGTTGTTGCAAATTTTACGTGGCTGCTACGGGCTTAAGCAAGAACCAGTCTCATCTACGCATCAAAACCACAGCGATACTTCGTCAAATAGACTCCGTTTAACCTTCTCAAGGACCGGTGTAGCCACACTCGGTTCAACTAAAGTGAGAGAGACAGACACCCACCAGTCACCTTTAAGCAACGAGTGCTCGTGGCGGTGAAACCAGTCTCGCGTAAGCGTCTGCTGTAATGTCGGTCCAGGCCGCTTCATCTCACAATACCGCTGAACCAAAGTATGACATGCTGGTAGGTAGTATGACTTGTATCGCCCACAACTCACTTGTGTTCTACTCGTGCAAAACATCAAACCATAAAAACCTAGGCTCGGATGCCACTGTTGGGGAACGTAGTAATTTCAAAAAATTTCCTACGCACACGCAAGATCATGGTGATGTATAGCAACGAGAGGGGAGAGTGTTGTCTCGTACCCTCGTAGACCGAAGCGGAAGCGATCACAACGTAGAGGAAGTAGTCGTCGTTCTCCTCGCGATCCGACCGATCCGGCGCCGTTACTCCGGCGCCCCGAGTTCTTGACACACGTACAGCTCGATGGCGTCCCTCGTACTCGATCCGGCCGAGTGTCGAGGAGAGTTCCACGAGACGACGGCGTGGTGGCGATCTTGATGTTCTACCGGCAGAGCTTCGCCTAAGCTTGGCGACGATATGACCGAGGTGGAATATGGTGGAGGGGGCACCGCACACGGCTAAGGAACGATCCGTAGATCAAACTTGTGTGTTCTAGGGTGCCCCTGCCCCGTATATAAAGGAGCAAGGGGTGTGCGGCGGCCTAGAGGAGGCGCTGGAGGAGTCCTACTCCCACCGAGTAGGACTCCCCCTTCCTAGTTGGAGTAGGATTGGGGAAGGGGAAGAAGGAAGGGGCCGCCCCCCTCCTTGTCCTATTCGGACTAGGGGGGGCGCGCGGCCTGCCCTGGCCGGCCCCTCCTCTTCTCCTCGAGGCCCACTAAGGCCCAATAGCCTCCGGAGGGTTCGGTAACCCCGGTTTTCCGTAAAATCGATTTTACCGGAACCATTCGAACTCAAATATAGGCTTCAATATATCAATCTTTATGTCTCGACCATTTCGAGACTCCTCGTCATGTCCGTGATCACATCCGGGACTCCGAACTTCTTCGGTACATCAAAATACATAAACTCATAATAACTGTCATCGAAACCTTAAGCGTGCGGACCCTACGGTTCGAGAACAATGTAGACATGACCGAGACACGTCTCCGGTCAATAACCAACAGCGGGACCTGGATGCCCATATTGGTTCCTACATATTCTCTGAAGATCTTTATCGGTCGGACCGCATAACAACATCGTTGTTCCCTTTGTCATCGGTATGTTACTTGCCCGAGATTCGATCGTCGGTATCCAATACCTAGTTCAATCTCGTTACCGGCAAGTCTCTTTACTCGTTCCGTAATACATCATCTCACAGCTAACTCATTAGTTGTAATGCTTGCAAGGCTTAAGTGATGTGTATTACCGAGAGGGCCCAGAGATACCTCTCCGACAATCGGAGTGACAAAACCTACTCTCGAAATACGCCAACCCAACATCTGCCTTTGGAGACACCTGTAGTACTCCTTTATAATCACCCAGTTACGTTGTGACGTTTGGTAGCACCCAAAGTGTTCCTCCGGTAAACGGGAGTTGCATAATCTCATAGTTACAGGAACATGTATATGTCATGGATAAAAGCAGTAGCAACATACTAAACGATCGTGTGCTAAGCTAATGGAATGGGTCATGTCAATCAGATCATTCTACTAATGATGTGACCTTGTTAATCAAATAACAACTCTTTGTTCATGGTTAGGAAACATAACCATCTTTGATTAACAAGCTAGTCTAGTAGAGGCATACTAGTGACATATTGTTTGTCTATGCATTCACACATGTATCATGTTTCCGGTTAATACAATTCTAGCATGAATGATAAACATTTATCATGAAATAAGGAAATAAATAATAACTTTATTATTGCCTCTAGGGCATATTTCCTTCATATACGCCCACAACTCACTTGTGTTCTACTCGTGCAAAACATCAAACCATAAAAACCTAGGCTCGATACCACTTTGTTGGGGAACGTAGTAATTTCAAAAATTTCCTACGCACACGCAAGATCATGGTGATGTATAGCAGCGAGAGGGGAGAGTGTTGTCTCGTACCCTCGTAGACCCGGCGAAGCGATCACAACATAGAGGAAGTAGTCGACGTTCTCCTCGCGATCCGACCGATCCGGCGCCGTTACTCCGGCGCCCCGAGTTCTTGACACACGTACAGCTCGATGGCGTCCCTCGTACTCGATCCAGCCGAGTGTCGAGGAGAGTTCCGTCGGACGACGGCGTGGTAGCGATCTTGATGTTCTACGGTAGCAGAGCTTCGCCTAAGCTTCGCGACGATATGACCGAGGTGGAATATGGGGGGGCCGCTGCACGGCTAAGGAACGATCCGTAGATCAAACTTGTGTGTTCTAGGGTGCCCCCTGCCCCGTATATAAAGGAGCAAGGGAGGTGCGGCCGGCCTAGAGGAGGCGCGCTAGAGGAGTCCTACTCCCACCGGAGTAGGACTCCCCCTTCCTAGTTGGAGTAGGATTGGGGAGGGAAGAAGGAAGGCGCCGCCCCTCCTTGTCCTATTCGGACTAGGGGGGGGGCGCGGCCTGCCTGCTGGCGGCCCTCCTCTTCTCCCTCGAGGCCCACTAAGGCCCAATAGCCTCCGGGAGGGTTCCAGTAAACCCCGGTTTTCGGTAAAATCCGATTTCACCCGAACCATTCCGAACTCCAAATATAGGCTTTCAATATATCAATCTTTATGTCTCGACCATTTCGAGACTCCTCGTCATGTCCGTGATCACATCCGGGACTCGAACTTCTTCGGTACATCAAAATACATAAACTCATAATAACATCATCGAAACCTTAAGCGTGCGGACCCTACGGTTCGAGAACAATGTAGACATGACCGTGACCGTCTCCGGTCAATAACCAACAGCGGGACCTGGATGCCCATATTGGTTCCTACATATTCTCGAAGATCTTTATCGGTCAGACCGCATAACAACATACGTTGTTCCCTTTGTCATCGGTATGTTACTTGCCGAGATTCGATCGTCGGTATCCAATACCTAGTTCAATCTCGTTACGGCAAGTCTCTTTACTCGTTCCGTAATACATCATCTCACAGCTAACTCATTAGTTGTAATGCTTGCAAGGCTTAAGTGATGTGTATTACCGAGAGGTCCAGAGATACCTCTCCGACAATCGGAGTGACAAAACCTAATCTCGAAATCGCCAACCCAACATCTTTTTGGAGACACCTGTAGTACTCCTTTATAATCACCCGATTACGTTGTGGCGTTTGGTAGCACCAAAGTGTTCCTCCGTAAACAGGAGTTTCATAATCTCATAGTTACAGGAACATGTATATGTCATGGATAAAAGCGGTAGCAACATACTAAGCGATCGTGTGCTAAGCTAATGGAATGGGTCATGTCAATCAGATCATTCTACTAATGATGTGACCTTGTTAATCAAATAACAACTCTTTGTTCATGGTTAGGAAACATAACCATCTTTGATTAACAAGCTAGTCTAGTAGAGGCATACTAGTGACATATTGTTTGTCTATGCATTCACACATGTATCATGTTTCCGGTTAATACAATTCTAGCATGAATGATAAACATTTATCACGAAATAAGGAAATAAATAATAACTTTATTATTGCCTCTAGGGCATATTTCCTTCACGTGTGGCCTTTGAAGATGTATGCGTGCTTCACGTTCCCTCTATGTCGTAGTTCGCCGACGTGTTCACAAAAGGGCTCCCAACCAGCGTCTTCGTCGAGTTTCGGTCCAACCTCAACGTCGTCGAGGACCCCGTTTCCGTTGCGGGGGCTGTTGGAAAACGGCTACTAGCGCACCTATCTGACCGGGTCTCACGCGCCAACCTCGCGCTCTTCACGACGCACACCTGAAAATTACTCGCTTGATTCAGATTTTGCAGGAAGCAACAGAAGAACAACATGGGAAGATCCGAAGATCAAAGAAAAAAAAGGCAACAACAACGCTATTCACTGCAGATTAGCACTACACTTTCACGGTGGATCGCCATGCACTCGTGACAACACAATGCAGCTCCGACTCCGATGGAGAAACAAAGAATAACTAGGCACCCCTCCCTGCCACCGCAGCTCCGACATCATAGCAACAAACAACCGAGACAATCTCACGGGCACGTTGAAGAAGAGCCGACTACCCAACCAATGTCATGTCTCCGATGTCAATCACCCCATCATCGTTGCCACAGG